>CM047813.1:80758670-80928866 GCA_026214975.1 Gentiana macrophylla | reverse complement strand
GGGCCTCAGCTTTATTTGGAGAAAGCCGATAAAATAAGGCTATCATTGTGAAATGGAGGGTCGTATATATATCCTCCTTATACAAAATTTAAAGAGAAGAAAAAGGCTCTCATTATGGACAGTCTAGGTAGTTTCCGAATTATTATCGTTCATTAACGCGCTAGACATGAGTTTTGAACTGTAATGCATAAACGAGCAAAAAGAATCAAGTTTTAGAAACGATGGTGTTTAATCCTTTCTTCACTGTAAGGAACTGACATCCTTACAAAATCATACGAGAGACGGGTGACAATTTAATTTTCTGATCGTCGGCCTCATATGCCACCTCCCAAGCACAATTTACTGTCAACATCAATCCTGTTTGATCACAAGAAAAAGGGACATCAACAACATAAATCTGAAGAATTTGGTTGAATGTAACCTCTACCCATCATAACCCCCACCCCCCCCCAAATGCATCTATCTCCTTCTGTTTTCACAAGCATATTAAAGAATCAAAACGTCAAATAGTGATCCGGTCGCAACATTCCTTCTTTTTCGTGGTCAGGAGACGGTCTTTTGTGTCTATATACATCGGTTTTCATCAACAAAACATTTTGAACACGAACATTAGCTGAGGAATTTTCGACGTACGGTAGTTAACTGAAAATTGTGACGGTTGCAATCGGTTAGCAAACAGTTGCAAAGCACTTGGTCCTTGTTTTGGGATTTTTTTTTTTCCTTTTTTTCGGGTTCATTTAGAATATGTTATTATCGTAAGAGTATGTAGTTTTCTTCGTTTGATAAAAGAGCTATTCATATAGATGTGTTTTTGTTACGGCGAACTAGACGTGACCGGTTCCGGCCGCTTCTGCTCGGTCCACGACATCGACCCTCCTGCTCGTTCAAAATTCCGAACCTGAATCAGCTTGCTCCATTTTCTAAGTGGTTCACCGGCTCCTTAACCGGCTGTGGTTTGGCGGTTCCTCGGTCCGGTCCGGTCTCCTCATGTGGTTCCTGGTCGACGGTTCAGATCACGGCCCGATCACGGTTCCGATCCAGTTCCAAAAAAATCAAATTTTTTTACAAAATTTTTATAACTTACGCAAAATTTAATAATAAATTCTAATTTGGTTATTAAACTATATATAATATTTAATTTCATAAGTATGCTTAAAAAACACACAGCCAGATAATATTTTTCAACCAATCTATATATAATATTTAATTTCATAACTTATATTCTGTATAATTTGTAAGTAAATTAAAGATTATAGTTTTCTAATTGTTTATTTTTTATGATTGATTTGTAAGTAAATTAAACTTATATTTCATATATCGATTATGATGATTTATACTTATAATATTATGATATAAGTTGATATTATATCTTAATGAATCGAGGCAAAATGTATATAAAAGTTGTTTTATTAAGAACAACATTACATAATCGAACAATACATCAATGATTTACAAATACGCACACTTGAATCACTTGATAGTTGATACACATTACTTAACACCATACTAATAGTCTAATACACTTCATATTAAAAATACAAACACACTACTAATACAATCAATATTCAAACATAATATGACACTAGAATTTGTCTTCATTATTGTGGAAGCATCTTCATTGTCTTCATAAACACCTCCAAGCACAAAGACAACGACTGCTTACATTTTTGTTCTCATAATCATCATTGTTGAGCTTTGGCACATCAAGATGGAGTCATCTCAAAACATGAAATTTTTAGTCTATATCATGACTATGATTAATTGGAATTTTATAAAAAAGTAATAAGTAAATGTACATACCGCCACTCGTAATCTTCTAGGTTATCATCTTCTTTCACTCCGTGTGCACTTGCAATTGTTCCAGCTTGTAACAAAGATCGTTGTCCACCACATCTTGGTCATCTTCTTCCGTGGAATGACGCCTTGTTGTCTCCGTCGCTAGCACCCAATCTTTGAGGCACATTTGATGTTCTAAATTTCTTGGGTGCATGCTCGCTTCCTTGGCTAAGCATGTTTCGCCCTCACTAAAAGCCCGCTTCACCGTCACGGTTGACACCGACACCTACAAAAATTCAATTGCCATGTGTGGTGAGAATTGGGAAATCTTGAATGGCTCCGCCACCATCCCAATATATCCTGGGCCAAAATCGTACTCCACATTCAGATCAATCTCGAAAGTAGTCGATAGATATCTATCTATTTCTTCACATGAGGACGATGAATCAACCTCGGCCTCGGCCTTTTCGCGGATATTTTTCCATCACTTTTTTCAATGTCAAACTTTTCCACCTCCGTTGTTAGTAGAACTTGTACCGCATTATGTGAGGGCCTAGTATCCCCAACTCCGAATCTAATATCATAATGAGCGTGATAAATCAGAATAATTTAAGTGTATTTTGAACCACTTCCTTGTGGTTAATCGTCGACGCCGGATTGTGGAAACAAGAATTCATAATAACTTCCAAAATCCCGCCACCCTCTCGTCTCAAGTCGAGTGGTCTAGAATAACAAAGAATAAGATAAAGCTCGGTATGTGTAACATATACTTAATCCATTTTCGCCTTATAGCCGTTAAACACGGAACCAAGTAGGACATGCTTCAAATTCTTCAAACAAATTTACTATCTCAATCGCCCTTGGTAAGACCGCATGCGCCGCTGGTTTATAACAACTCGAAAAGAACAATGTAGCTTCGCTTGAAAGGCTCCAACATATTCATCAACATCCGACAATCACTCCAATGACTAGCGTATAGAGTTAGTTGGCCTTCACAAGTTGTTCCGCTACAAAACCAACCAATAGATCTTTATATCGATGTGTTTTTTTGCAATAAATCATACATTGAGTTCCATCGGTTTCGGGTAATAAAGGGGTAACTGTAAGGCTTTGAACCATGTTTTCTCGCACCATTGATTCCACCTTCTTTCAAGACTATGTCCGAATTGATAAACCGGCAAGCATTCTTAATAACTCCAATGCTCGAATTTAAAGCATCCATCGATCAAGTACGCATAAATTCGTAACACGGCATAAACATCTCGATATGGAAAACATACCGCGCATATAGGTTGGCATATTTGTTTCAATTCAACAATTGACAGATCGTTATTGGAAGCATTATCAAAAGAAATAGAGAAAATCCTTTTCTTCAAGCCAAACTCATCCAAGACTTTTGATATGATAGTACTTACGCTTTCAGGTGAATTGTGCTTTTCGTTAAACGCCGATACGCTATCAAACGCTTTTGCATATTCCAATCATTATCTATCCAGTGACAACTAATACCCATGTAAAAATTATGCGCTTTATCACTCCAAATATCACCACACAAATTCACATCATGTTTTATGCCATCTAAAAGATTTTGTATTTGTTTCATGCGCATCTTAAACGACGTTACCAAATCTCTCATCATAAGAGATCGTGGGATTTTTTGAAACGACGGTTGCCAAGTCAGTTTGAACGCAATTGTTGCCACAACGGAAATGTAACAAGAGAATTCACATGGCGCTGTGTACACGCTCCAATTCACACCGCTGATCAACCATTATTATTTACTTGAAGATATCCTCGCCATGTTGATTTTTTTCGCATCGCTTCAAAGGATCGAAAGATTCTATTCTAACATGGTACGACATTTTGGTGAGACTCACCTCTGGCACCTATGATTGTAAGGAGCGTCAACATTACCTCGTCGTGACGGACCCTCAAGTCGCTCGACAACCATTTTGTTCCTTGCATATCACCTTCATGGCATCAGAAACCACATTGAACCGCCCATTGAGATGTACATCCTTAAATGCACGCTTTTCTTACTTAATGAGCTAATAGATGTAGCCAATACATCGTGGGAAAGAATTGGCCGATAGCTATAGGCAATGCAGTGATTGTTATATTTTCTTTCCATTTCTTATCACCGCTTTTGCTAGTGAATTGAGTGGTACCGCAATACGATACGGACAACCTTTCTGACCTAACGAACCTATTTTATATGAATAAAAGAGTAGGATATGTATTATGTAGTTTATTAATATTTTGTAACATTTAAATTTAATTTGATTAGTCAAAGTGTAACCTTTAAATTTAATTTAATTATGTGCTCTTCCTTGTCACAATAATTTAAATAGTAGTTTTTGATTATTTGTCTATTTGATTAATAAAGTTGCTACGATATATTTCTATTATAAAGAATAATAATAAGAATATATATTTTTATGTTGTGCAAGACTAGAAAAATTAAAACAACATTTTATGGTATATTAAAATAAAATCAAACATGAAAAAAAAAACCAAAAAAAACGCCGGTCCTCCGGCTTGCTCCGGCGGTTCAACCGGTTTTTCGCGGTTCTCGTTAACCACCGTTCTCGTCACCGGTCTGGTCGTAACCTAAAACCGGTAGAGTGAATCAGTTAACCGCCGGCTCGCTGACCATGAATCGGAGGTTGACCTGAACCGCGCGGTCCGGACCGGATTTGGACCCGAACCGGTCAGGTCTACGGCGAACACTCGCTTTCTATTGTTATGATTAACACTTTATTATATATTTTTTGTTATCAATTTTGGACCACTATGAGATATTTATTGTAATAATAAAACATGTAACCGTTTAACGATCAAAACACATAACGCCTCCGTCCCAAAATATATAAATCGTTTAGATTTTTTGTTTTATCATATAATATAAGTCTATTTCAATAACCAAGAAAGCATTTATTACATTTTTCTCCTTTTACTCCTCATTTATTATCTACCCACCTACTTTTCACTACAATGCACTAATAATATTTAAAGGTCATTTTTGACTTTTCTGTTAAAATTAATGAAACATAACCAATTTAACAAATTTTTTAATCTGTGTGAAAAACACCAAATGAACTTATATTTAAAACGGGAGAGATTTTATACAAGAATCTGTTAGAAGAAGGTTAGATACTCGCAAGATATATTAGTTCCTCTCATTTTTACTCTCTTTCACATAATACACTTTTATCGCACAGAGAGGTATGCTGAAATGAATTCATTGTGAATGTGATGCCACTTTGCATAACTCACATAAATCTGGCCAGATTATAAAATTTGTCTTAAAACGGAGGTAGTACATAATAATGTTCATCGTAACAATATTAAATCTGAAAAAAAAATGAGGGACCAAAGTGTCAATTCCCTTTTTTCTCCATCAAGAAATTTTTGTTACTCGGTTAAAAAAATTAATCAGACCTGGTAGGATTTATCCCAAAACCCTATTTCTCCCCCAATATATCCTAGCTTCCACCGTGTACGGCAGCCGGAGGTTTTTTTTTTTTTTTTTTTTTTTTTTTTTTTTTTTTTTGTTTGGGTTTTGTTTTCATAGCGTATAAGAAGAATTCGTAGAGCACATAAGAATGTGGTGGTGCAGCTAGATGAAGATGAAGATGAATTCGTCGCCGGAAGAGTTGAAAATCCTGATATCGGAAAAATTAAGCAGCCCTAAAATGTCAGTAAACGGGGGTTTTGGGATTCATCTTGCCATGTCGAAGCAGCTACTATTATCGCCATTTTCACCATTATGAGCCTTTATATTTTGATTCCACATCTGTTTTTAGGAAGAATTTCACAACATACAAACCTGAAATCCGGTTGGGTTCCTTAATTTATTGTCCTACTACAAGCAACAACCTTGTGATTTGGGATCTCAGATTTGACATAACAAATCCCAACAATCGCTCAAGCCTATGCATCGATCCATTTAAGGTTTCTATCTTTTCTACAATCAAACCAAATTATTGAAAAAGATGGCCCTTACTGAGACTTTTGTTGGACCCAGAAATCATACATCAGCAAGGGCGGTAGCTGATGCTTTTCTTCTCCATCCAAATGACTTAGATCGGATAAGCAATGAAACAATCCGTTTTGACTTGAAAATTCATGGCGGATTTTATTACAAATATTCTCTCTTTAGAGAATTTTATGGCGGTGTTCTTGTATGCAGAGATGCAAAGGTTGTTGCTTTTTCAACTAACTCGGTTAGTTGTTGGATCGTTGGTAGGAGATCCAGTAGTGTGTTCTTATGAGTATTATCATGACTAGGTGTTCCTTTTCTTGTAATTCTGATTGCAAATCCTATGATGTTTAGTTATAGTCCGAAGAATCAAGTCCTGATCGAATGACATTGGATGCTATCTCTCACAGCCTCATAGCTTTGTCAATACTGGTCATCCTGACTATGTCTGCAAACTATGCAAGGCGTTTTACAGCCTCAAACAAGGCTCCCAGGCTTGGTACGGTGAGTTTAAGGGTTTTCTCATATCTCGTGGTTTCAAAAATTCATAGGCTGATACATGCATGTTTATTTATTTATCGTAGTGGTTTTGTTACTTTGTATGTTTTGTTGTATGTGGATTATTTAATTATCACATGTAATCACTCTCGGCCTCTTGAGGATTTTATTCACCTTATGGGGGCTTGTTTTGCTCTTAAGGATCTTGTTTCGTTTTCACGCTCTTGGTATTGACATTGTTTCTAATTTTGATGGGTGCATTCTATCGCTAAAACGTTATGCCGCTGAACTGGCCACTAAGCTTCAAATGCATCATGCCAATGCGTTGTTACACACCTTTGCCTATTGACATTTCTACTTCTCTACCAAGTCCGGCACTCCTCTGGATGATCCTTCTCACTATCACATGATGCTTGGCGCGCAGAGCTTACAATACTTGATTTTTACACGCCTAGATATTGCATTTGTTGCACGCCTAGATATTATTGCATTTGTTGTTAATAAACTCTCGCGTTTATGCATTGTCCGACCGATGTGCATTGACTCATGTCAAGCACTACTTCACTATCGAAATGGCACTATTGATTATGGTATGCAAATCTTTCGCTCTTCACCGCTCACTTTACATGCATTTTTTATGCCAATTGGGGTGACAACAAAGATGATTATTCCTCTACTAGTGCATATGTCGCCAACCTTGGCTGCAATGCCTTCGATGGAGCTCGAAGCAATCACCCATTGCCAATACCGCCCCGTTGTCTCTACTGTTGAGCTCCAATGGGTTAGCTTTCTTCTTCGGATTTTGGTCATCCCATTACTCGTAACCCGGTGATATAATGTGATAATCTTAGTACTATACATTTCTACTCCAATCTAGTTTTTTCATTCGCAGATGAAACATGTCGCGACCGATTACCACTATATTTGTGATCATGTTTAACGTGGAAATCTTCGTAACGCCAGATCAATTGGCGGAATGCCTTATGAAGTCTCTCTCGTCCGATTTTTCAGCACTAGCATGACAAGTTCGACCTCCGCCTTTGCCTATAAACTTGAGGGGTGGTAATAGCATTAATTAATTGTCACAATATATGTCATAAATTCTCACACTATACCGTATTTATTCATTGTATTTATTATTGAATATCGTAGATATTCCTAAATATTGTAGATACTTGTTGAATCATCTCTTGTACTTATATAAACAAGTTTATACTGCTTCATAAGTGTGAATAAAACATATTTTCTCAATTATATTTGAGATAGCCAATGAGGCATTATCCTGTAATGGTAATACTGTGACCCCTTAATCAAGTATCCGGTTCGAGTCTCAAGAAAATAAAAGTGTGCATGCAGATATTTCTGATAAGCATTGACATTACCCAAAAAAATTATATTTCTGATAAGCTTTTCAAAATTATAAATTATATTTCAGATAAGCATTTAAAACATTTTATTTCTGATAGGCATTTCAAAAGCTGACAATTACATTATCACTTTCTTCCTTCAGCAAATGCCTCATAATTGGCTTGAGCCTATTAGCTAGCGTTTTTGTAAGCAATTTGTAAACAGAGTTATTACACAAAGCCTATTAGCTAACGTTTTTGTAAGCAATTTGTAAACAGAGTTACACAAGCTAATAGGCCTAAAGTCTTGCATATGGTTAGATTCTTTATTTTTGGGACTAAAACAATGTAGGTACTACCGTCAAAAAAACAATGTTGGTTCTATTGATGTAGGTAGGGATGGCAATAGGTATGATGAGCAAGACGGGTTTGGCAGATCCATACCCTATCCATCATAAAATTTTTATACCCATACTCCTACCCACTACCCACGCGGTAGACATTTTTAAATCCATACCCTACCCACGGATATCCACGGGTTTATGGATATCCATGGATATTTGATTTCATTCACAAAAATGGAATTGACTTCTATTGGCGCCATAAAAACGCTTTTTGCCACACTTTTTAATCTATTTTTTACTACATACACTACTTAAATTACTTTCAAAGACACTTATACTCGTCGTGTTTTTGTTCACCTATTTTTTATTATTAAAGTTTATTAGTTTCATAGTAGTCACGAACATAGAAAACATATCTCTAACATATTATTGTATTCATGAGTACGTGAACTCGCTTTATGTTCTATAATTCAAGAAAATGTAAGTTAAAAGATTTCAAAAACATCACCATTTAAATTTTTATTAACTTGCTAAAAATAACGCTCAATTCATCTTTTGTAAACTAACAAAAGTGATGAAATTCTCTAACTATCGACATCATTATATTTATGTGATATTGAATAAAGTATATATTCACCTTAGCTTGATTTTTTTCATCGACGAGCTTCAATCATCATCTAATAATCAATGAGAAATGTTTCTTCTCACTATGATTTTGAGATAGAATGGTGAATTGTTATTTATATGTATGTATATAAAAATGTATATATATATATATATATATATATATATATATATATATATATATATATATATAAAGTTTAAGGCAATATATCATATGTAATGGTCGTATAGTGTAATACGTGTAAAATGTATATCCACACCCTACCCTACCCACTATGGCTTTGAAAAATCAAATCCATACCCTACCCTATCCTAACGGGTAGGGTATGATGGATATCCACCGGGTTGGATCAAAATTGACATCCCTAGATGTAGGAAAAATCCTGACCTTCATTTAGATAAGCCAATATATCATTTGGGTTACCTGTTCACCAATTAACCACGTACCACATTTTTTTTTAATGAAACATCATGTGCATTCCTTCCGGTCCAGGAGATTTTTTTCCTGACAATATCTGATTGAGCGCTTTGTAAATTTCTGCTCCTGTAAAAAGCAGTCTCAGGTAGATGGGATGAAATAAGAGTAAAAGGAATTAATCATGCCATTTTCCCCATTAGTCTTGTAAATGTCCTTAAAATTATCACAAGCTAGCTGCTCTTTAATTTTCAGGTTCCTCAAATCGATCAGTAACCAGCTGGTGTCCCCTTGAGTCAATAATCACAAGCTGCCCTTTTCGATCAGGTTCTTCAAGTCGGCACGCAACCAGCTGGTGTCCCTTGAGTCAATGATTATGTCAATAGTACTGTTTCTTAATTTGTTTTTGGGAAGTTGCCTTGTGATGAAAGTACAAGGTGTTTTTGTCCATGGACTTTAGCCAATCCGCTTAGTTTACCCACCCCTTAATTACACAGTTACACGCCAATGTTCTTCTTCCATGATTAAGAGCCTTTCTATTCCTGTAAGTAGTCTTTTCTCTTGTACGTCACTATAAGAGAATTTCTAGTTTGAATCTCCTCTAATAAAAAACCCATTTCTAGTTTATATATGTGTGTGTGTGTGGGGGGTGGGGTGTGTCTCTCTATCATACATCTCCTTTAATTATATATCTACTTTCATTTATACTTTATCAACATCATATTCCCCCTAATTGCATTTCTACATCTCTCACTAACACAATAATCCAATATTGCTTCTATCTGAAAAGAAGGCCGGCCACCTACTTAATTTGGTCCAAATTTATATCGTAAGGGTATGTAAGTTAAAAGGGTTTGATAAAACAGCTATTTACGATAAAACAACTATTCATATGAATGTGTGCTTTTATTACTTACTCTAACACCTTCATTCTCTATCGTTATTTATAAACACTTTTATTATATGCTTTTAATTATAATTTGTTTTGGATCACTAACGAGATGTTTATTTTAATAATGCAACATAAAGTGTTTAGTGTAACAAAACATTTGAATAATAATGATTATCTTAATAATGAAAGTAACAAAACACATATATAATAATGTTTATCGTAAGAATAAACGTATTATTAAATCTGAAAAAAAAAATGAGGGACAAAAGCGTCCATTCCCCTTTCTTCTCCGTCAAGAAATTTTTGTTACTCGGTACACATAAAAAAATTCAAACTTGGTAGGATTTATCCATAAACCCTATTTCTCCGCCAATATATTCTTAGCTCTCCACGGTCTACGGGGACGGAGCATTTTTTGGTTTTGTTTTCATAGCGTATAAGAAGAATTCGTAGAGCACATAAGAATGTGGTGGTGCAGCAAGATGAAGATGAAGATGAATTCAATTGTAAGGGAAGAGTTGAAAATCCTGATATCGGAAAACTTAAGCAGCCCTAAAAATGTCAGCAAACAGGGGTTTTGGGATTCATCTTGCCATGTTCACACAGCTATTACTATCGCCATTTTAACCATTATGGCCCTTTTGTTGTGGTGATTCCATGTCTCCTTACTATGGATTTCACAGCATACAAACCCTGAAATCCGGTTGATTCCTTAATTTATTGTCCTACTCCTACAAGCACGTCCAACAACGACAACCTTGTGATTTGGGATCTCAGATTTGGCATCACAAATCCCAACAATCGCCGAGAGTATGCATCGATCCATTTAAGGTTTCTATCTTTTCTACAATCAAACCAAGTTATTGAAAAAGATGGCCCTTACTGAGATTTGTGTTGGACCCAGAAATCACACATCAGCAAGTGCGGTAGCTGATGCTTTTCTTCTGATCCATATGACGACTTGGATCGGATGAGCAATGGAACAATCAGTTTCGACTTGAAGATTCACGGCGGATTTTATTACAAATATTCTAACACATATCCTCAGTATCAAGAAATATATGGTGGTGAACTTGTATGCAGAGATGCAAAGGTGGTTGCTTTTTCAACCTTATCTAACTCGGTTTGGGGTTGTGGATCGTTGGTAGGAGATCCAGTAGTGTGTTCTTATGAGTATTATCGTGACTAGCTAGGTGTTCCTTTTTCTTGTAATTATGATTGCAAATCGTATGAGCGCTTAGTTATAGTCTGAAGAATCAAGTCTTGTAATTATGATTGCAAATCGTATGAGCGCTTAGTTATAGTCTGAAGAATCAAGTCCCGATTCCCGAATGATATTGGCTGCTACGATATTTCCTCATATATATATACGATAATTGTTCTATTTTATGCTCCTACATGTGAGGATGATTCATATTAGCATCATGTGATCATGTAGATGCTAACATGCATGCTCCATCCATCCCACAGAAGAATCTTGTGTATTCCCATTAGACAATTGTTCTGGTTCTTTATTACATGTTGCTTTTTTTTCTTGATTAGTGATAGCTTCTCTTAGTTGTACATATAAGTTAAGTAGTATTGGTTTGTTGACACTCCATTTTTCTCTATTTGTGCCCTGAAAGTCTCATGCTTTTCCTCCTTAGGCTACTACTAATCAATTTTGTGTACATTAATGGTTTTGCATGTGTATTCGTGTTTCACTGCGCGGACTTCAAACGAGCCAGCCAGATCCTCTCAACTAATTGAGAAAGTGTTTTCAAGTATAAATAATCTAACCACACGCATGCCCAAAATGTGAAAATGATCCACTTCAAACACGCTTTTATGCAAAAGTATCATGTTTGGCTACAAACTATATATAAGTCCAGGGTCAATAACAACATGTGTTTCTATGCCTAATCTTGAGCTTTAAACAAACAAATCGGTGTTGAACTTGAAATATAATTTTTTTCTTTTTTATTAACAACCAAAACTGTGAAGATAATCAGTTAGCTCAGCTTCATATACAGAAAAGACCCCCTACGGTACTGTAGGGTACAATGCATGTGTAACACATGAAAACGCATAACGCCATTTTGATGGAGCCTTTATAGTTTATACTTGTATTGTATTCTACCTTACAGTATTGTAGGGGATCATTGCTTGCTTTACATAGTATAGCTGATCGAACTCAACACTCACTTAGGGGTGCACATATATAGGCCGATTTTTTACACATTACAAACCCAAACTGTTTAGTATGGTTGTTACATTTTGGAGCTGCAACTAAACCATAAATTTCAAATCGCTTTATAATGGTTCAATTTGGTCGGTCTTGGTTCCGGTTTGTGTAGTCTCAAATTTTTCTTATGATCATATCATATGACTGTTTTTGAACAAAAAATCTTGCTGCCACAGTGTACTACTAGTATAAAAAAAACTATCTAAAATTAAACAAGAGATATTATGTACAAAGCTAACCGGAAAATTTGCAGAACGTTTAGTCCTAACAAAATGTACACACAAGTACCCAACATACATATATATGTGTTAGTACTATAAAAAAGTCCATAATCTGTGCAACTTTACAACTTAGTTTACAACATCAAAACTAGGGGCGATCAAAATGTCCACACAACAAATGTGTTGGTGCTACAAAAGAGTGTTCTCACTTGTGCAAATCAGCAACTTAATTTACAACAACAAAAATCGGGCTAATATACAAATTCCAGATGCATTAAAATGTACGTATACACGATAATTTACACATGTGTCAATAATTTACATATGTAACGCCTGCACTCCGCCCTCAGAAGCGCTAAACGAAATGATAAATGGTCCATTAATCTGCTTAGACTGCCCTCGCTAGCTTTAAAATGGCTAACCCTGAGCCGACAAGACCTTTATGCCTCACACTTATACAAAAGTAACATTCTATTACTTTACCAACGCGACTTACAATAAGTTTTTAAGCTAGACGAGCAAAAAAAAAGGTTGGCTAGCTTTATAGTACTTTGAATGTTCCCGCGCGACCCAGCGGGCCGGGAGAAGCTTTAACATATTTGCATGCATTTCTAACTCTTACAATTGAAGTAGAATATTCTTTCTGGCCATCTTTAACAACAAGATTCAATATATGAGCACTACACTTCACTAAACGGGTTTTCATCAATAATCTAGCAACTCCATATATCCCTTAAGTATGTATTCCACATCCTATTCTTTTACCTTATTGAATTTACTATTTGCAGTTGGGAATCGGTGATTCGGTTAATTATTAACATCTTTCTCTCAATCTCCTTAAGTATTTGGGGTTTTGGGAGGTCCTAAGGGTGGTGGAGGTTTTGAAGTGACTGTGGGTTGGGTGGGATAGGTAACCGGTGGATCCCTAGCTCCAACACCAATAATAAATTCAGAATGAGATGCATTCGGGTTCATCTCCTATTTTGTCAACAAAAACAATTTAATTTGGAATCACGAGAAGTCAATCCAAATTATCACATTTTGCAAATTTACGCATACGCCATAAGCAGAAGGTTTCATATCCTAGTTGGTTCGCACACTGTGTTATCGAATGCATGCTTGAATTAGAAGCCTTAAAACACAACACTTTCCTTTCTTCAATCAAGCTTTAGTTTCGCATGTTGTTGACAATCAAGATTAATATTATTAATAGACTTATAAGAGTTAAGTGCAAAAATTAGGTTTCATTTTCATTTAATTTAGAGAGATTATAATTGATGTTACTCTATATGGAATATCGGGGAATGAAATGTCTGTGGATGCTTTGTGTTCAGAATATTTTGAACTTTTTTTGAACACAAAATATTCATGCAGAGGATGCTTTTATTATGATAATCATCTCTATTATGCGTTTTGTTATAATTATTCGACAAGTAACAAAACATATACATAAAATATTTACTGTACTCAAACACATCTAATGATGAAACATAATACAAAGTGTTTAGTGCAACAAAACACACATACATGATAAAGTATATTGTAATAATAAAATATGTGCTAAAATATATAGAAAATCTGAAAACAAGGGGCAAAAGTGTCATTTCCCGTTCCTTCCTGTCAAGAAATTTTGGTTACCGGAGTAAAATAATAATAATAATAATAATAATATTTATCCCTAAACCCTATTTCCCGCCAATAAATCCTAGTTCTCCACCGTGTACGGCTGCCGGAGTATTTTGCTTGTTTTGTTTTCATCTCCTAATATATCAGTAGTTCTCTCACCCTGTACATGTACGGCGGCCGAGCAAACCTCTTTTTCATAGCGTATAAGAAGAATTCGTAGAGCACATAAGAATGTGGTGGTGCAGCAATATTGAAGATGAAGATGAATTCCTCGCCACCGGAAGAGTTGAAAATCCTGATATCGGAAAACTTAAGCAGCCCTAAAAAATGTCAGCAAACATGGTATATCTTTCCGTGCCCATATAGTTAGAGTTATCGCCTATCTCACCATTGTGGTCCTTTTTATTGTGGTGATTCCAAATCTGCTTTTTGGGAAGAATTTCACAACATACAAACCTGAAATCCGATTGGATTCCTTAGTTTATTGTCCTACTACAACAAGCACGTCCAACAACGACAACCTTGTGATTTGGGATCTCAGATTCGACATCACAAATCCCAATAATCACTCAAGAGTATGCATTGATCCATTTAAAGTTTCTGTCTTTTTCTACAAGCAAACCAAGTTATTGAAAAAGATGGCCCTTACCGAGACTTGTGTTGGACCCAGAAATCAAGTGCGGCAGGTGATGCTTTTCTTCTGGATCCATATGACGACTTGGATCGGATGAGCAATGGAACAATCCGTTTCGACTTGAAGATTCACGGCGAATTTTATTACAAATATTCTCATATATATTATCAGTTTGGAGAATTCTATGGTGGTGATCTTGTATGCAGAGATGCAAAGGTTGTTGCTCTTTCAGCATCATCTAACTCGGGTTCGGGTTGTGGATCGCTGGTAGGAGATCCAATAGTGTGTTCTTATGAGCATTATTATTATGACTAGTGTTCATTATGATTGCAAATCCTATGACGTTTAAGAATCAAGTCTCGAATGACATTGGCTGCTATGATATTTCCTCCTCACATGCTACTTGTTCTACTTTATGCTCCTGCATGTGAGGATGCATCATATAGCATCATGTGATCATATACATACTTTATTCCAGAAGAATCAAGTGTATACCCTTTGGATAATTGTTCTGTTGCTTTTTATTTTTCTTCTCTTAATCACTGTTAATGTTTCTTATTTGTATGGATGGTGATACATCCATAGTGTGTAGCGTGCACATATCATTTTCCTTTTTGTATAGGTAGTAGTGGTTTAGAGGGGACATGTTTACACTCCATTATCTCTATTTGTGCACAGAAAGTCCATCCATAATTAGTAAGATTTAATTTAGCATGTGTTGGTGTTTCACTGCACACTTGAAACACGTGTATTGTATCCTCCTACTGCTGTCCTGCGTCCCCTGCTGAAGAGTATTTTTATGCACAATTATGATGTTTGTCTATAAAGTAACATACATTTTTCGGAACATGTTTACCTATGTAAACATTCGAATGTTGTACGTTATGCATAAACATCAAGATTTCTGTGTGATTTTGGAATCTTGTATCTTACATGTGTCCTATGATTCTTGTTCATAATTTTATGCTAAAATGAGAAAAAGAACCGAGAAAGATTGTTTATCATCTCTAGGAGGAAATGTTATCTTATCTGTCTAGAGGATGCATGGTTTATGGTTTAGTTGGTGTTTTCATCACCCAACTTTGTGTCCTTCATACTTGATTTTGTTGCCTTTAATTTCTTCTGATTCTATTTTTATGCAACTTGCTGTCGCGGACGATTTAAATAACCACACAATTTCCCCAACTTAGAAGACAATGTAAAGGATACATGTTTCAATGTAACGGCAAGCTGCAGCTGTCGAATTGAAGTGTTTTTTCAAGCTATCTCTGACTTGATGTCCATCATACTCTGAATTCTGCTATGGTTGGCTGTCATTAGGTTTCTCTTTCTAAATAAAATGCTGATCTCTATGCCTTTCAACTTCTGTTTTTTTTGATTTTATCCTTTGGGACTAGGTGGTGTTCTTGTTTTTGGTAAGATGAAGAATTTCTTTTCCACTTTATGATTTGTGAGAGTTGCAGGATCAGACCTTTTCACCTCGGATGTGGAGGCCCATTTTCCAAACAACCCGGATGTAAAAGGAGAAGTTAGGTTTGTAGCAACATCAGTCATTCATTATACTCCATCACCGTTTCTTCCGAATCCAGCCACCATTTTACCTTCACAACTGGACTCAAACTCTTGTTCGGACCTATTCGATGTCCTTGTCTATGTGTCAACCTCACCACTTTCTTGGTCTAAAAGCTACAGCAAAACCCCAACCGTTCATAAGGCTGTGATGATAAAGGGAATGTGTGAAACATCCATTCAGCATATCTTGGCGAGGCGACCTTGAATGGCGAAAGTCCTTTCATGGATATCCTTCTAGGTTTGCAGCCATGATGGATGTGTTTCTCTCTTTTTGCAATTTGTTGTTTTTACTAGTGGGGTGGATGCCGTGCAAAGGCACGGCTGCCCATCGAAACAAATGCACACAGTGTGTTGATAGTGTGAATGTATTATTATGTTGTTTTGGAAACGGTACATGTATGATAGTAATGCAGTAAGTAGTAAAACATAACTCGGTTTTTTATTCCCTATGGTTTTCTTGTTAGGGCCTTCAATTGAGCTCCACTGATTTGCTGAAATCTTGACCAGTGGGTACTTTCTTGTCATTTACAAGCTTGTTAAAATACTTAATGTAGCATACAACTCGCTTTGTTCTCCAAAGTTATCTCCAGATCAGGAACCACTAAACGACCTTCTGAACAATTCAAATATTACAAGGCAATAATCTGTGAAAATTCCAATTTACTGAATCTACAATGCAACAATCATGTAAAAACTGAACATTTTTTATTGAAGTTGAATTTCAAATATATAAACAGCACATGAAGAAATACTTGTATGCATAATTTCATTTACAAAGCATGCTGATAATGATCATTTGCACACTGAACGCAAATTATACACATCAACAATCACAAGTATATATGTACAACCATAAGCATCGCAAATTTGCAATCACAGAATAGTGTAACTCAAACAATTAAAGAGTAGGAGAAAATCTCATGATATTAAAAACAAGAAGCAATCAAGATCTTTTTCTTAACAAAATCAATGCAAATATGAGTGAAAGAAACAGCGTAGATAATTATTTATTACCATTTGTAAAACCATAGAAGTAATTGCAAGAGCTGGTTTCCTGAAACATGCTCATGTAATGAAAAACTCCTCCAATCCAGTTGAGACGTAACAAATAAACTGCAAAGAAGAAAGAAACTGCATATATTGATAAACATACACACACCTCATTACTCTTGCAGTTTCTTATCACATATTTTATGCATACACCTTATGTATCCGTATTAATATCGCTTCATGCCATCCCAACTTTTGCTATTACAATCTAAGACATAAATTTCTAAGAACATATAGCCAAAATCACACATGTACACCTTTAGTCTTAAGTAAGTGAATGATTATACAACAGAACTTGAACGTTTCTTCACTATTCCAGTTTATCCACATAGCAAACCTAAGCATCAACATTGTACTGGACTATTCATAAAGCTAAAAAGACACAAACTTTTTAATGTATCAGAAGAAGAACTAATAAGTAATCATCCGTTTAGTTAGATACTACAGATAAGTACAATGTACCAAAAAATGGGCATTTAGAGAACACCCCATCAGTTCAGTATAACACTCATAGGACCTTCGAATAGAAAACTCAAATTCAAAACCCATTAAGTTAATGCTACAAACATTTGGGAAAAATCACAAAATAAGAGCATCAAGAACACACAATTTAACAAAAGCTTCAAATGAGGAAAACCTATAAAGGGTTACTTACTTACAGCCTAAAGTGAATACAATAAGCTGAGAAATAATCAAGAAACATAAGAAAAGAGAGGAGAAAAGAAAACAGACCTGAATCTGAGTGAGAAAGACAAAGGAGGAACAAGTGACGTGTAAACGAAAACTCAATTTCGACACGAAAGGGATACTGTAGGAAAGGTAACTAACTAAAATATTCAGAGTTGATGAAGATGGATTCTCTATAAATATTAATAGTACTCACAAGGAAAATCACCTTTTCTAAAAAGCCTTTACTTGGCAATTTGAACAGCTTCTGTCCTTTTTAAAAACACTGGATCAAAGAACTAAATCATCTGTGATTAAACCCTTGTCACCATCAACACATCAACCTTGTCCAAAAAGAATCATATTGTTTCACATGTCAGTAAAACGACTGAAAAATTAAAAAAAAAAAAAAAAAAAAAAAACTTTGTTAGGTGTGAGACAGAAGTGACGAAAGTAGAAAGACGGAAAAGAATAGTAAACTCCATCTTTCATTCCAAAACACATCGGACAAGAATCGTGACCTCTGCAGCAGAAAAATTCAACAATCAACAACAAAATAACATACAACATCAGTATACAATTGAAACAAAACAGATAAAGTAAAGGCAATAGACATATAAACTATAAAATTACAGCAATGGAGATGGAAAGAGAGGCAACGAAATCGGGAGGAAGAAAGAGAAACTTTCCGTTTTAAGCTTTCTACGTGAATGAAAAGGTTTATATATCGCAGGTTTTTTTTCTTCTGCTAAACAGGGTTTGGCACTGTGGTCTTATCAATATGCCGCCGTAAGTGACTAAAAATGAAACAACCTGCCGGTGAGGCCTTTGGTCTGTCGGACAATGGAAGGAGATGACTTTTTAGTTCTCCAATACACGGTCCAGCTGTAATCCATATGAAATACTCCAGCTGTAATAATATTATGTGGTTTTTTTCGGAAGAAAATAACGAGAAAAATACATAATAATCCTACGTGGAATGCATTTGTCCAGATGGCAAGCACACACCATGCTTAATTTGAAGCAAATGGACTATTGTGGCTTCTTCACGTTGCTTTCCTCTTGCCCATTAATATAATAGGTAGATATAAGATCTGAGCCTTGGGTGTTACAACTTGATATGTTTTTCACCGTATTATATCCCGTAGCAGGTTTGTCTTTGTTGTTCTAATGTTTTTCTTAATAATATTCTCCTCTCTTACTATGCTAAATTAGGTCTTATACTTTTCCCATTGCCAAGCTAAGCTAAACTGGAATGTGTAGTTGCTCTTTTAAAGATTTGTGTCCCACTATACTATTACTATACCCCTCTGAATATCGAAGTTTTAGATAGGATGTCCAATATATACCTCCTCCTCCTCCTTCTTCTTCTTCTTCTTCTTCAGCCTACCAAGTAGTATGACGAGAGTACCAAGTAGTATGACGAGAGTGATGTGGTATGACGAGTGGCGATGCATGCAAAATGTGGATTTTGGTTACTTGTCAGGTAATCTGGTGCTAATCTTTCTTTAGTTTTCGCTTCATCATTTCACTTTCTTTTTTAATTAATGGGATCATCATCATCATCACCACGTTGTGATTAGTTGAAATCTCTTCATGTTGTTTTTTGTTCATGAGTTGTCAAGGCGCTTGCCTAGACGAGAGAGTCGAGTTCTTTACCGCCTAGAAGGTAGGCTACGGTTGCATCGGTAAGAAGCTGTATGAAAAAGGTAAGTTTGTGCATGTATGGCTAGTTTACCACCACACTTTTTTCCTCACTGTGACTCGATCGAACCCAGAACCTCCGGATTAAGGACAACAGTTCTTACCAGGGGCTTGTTGGCCAAGCTCGCCTATTTTTGAATATATATATATATATATATATATATATATGAAAAGAGTAGAATATAATAAATATAAATAAGTAAAAGACAATCATTCACCATCACAAGAGAAAAAGGTAGACTTCCAGGCTCAATTCAAATATCACAGTAACAACTCTTTGAATATTCCTTAAAATTACTCGATTAGAAGCAGGTTCGCAAACATAATTGAATGTTCGCGAATAAGTTTGTGTCCGTTCATCTAGGAACAAGTTTGTAATCTTTTTCAAGCTTGGTATATTAAGCTAAACAAATAAACGATCACACATACTAACGAGTCGAACACAAACTTATTTGTGAACGGCTCTGTTTGTTTATCAATATTTTGAGTAGTAAGCCAAACTCGAACACGAGTTTAAACAAAATTTTCTCTATAAATGAACTGAGCTTGAACATTTTATTTTCCGTTTATTAAACAGACGAACACGAACACGAATGAGCTCTAATCTAAACATACACAAGATTGAACAACTAATACTCGATTTGGCTCGGCTTGGCTCATTAACAACTCTAATCAGACTCAACAAGATTAGTTTGTTGATTAAAAGAAAACACTATCATCATAATGTCACTGGAACCAGGGGCGGAGGTAGGAATCGTATGGGGGGGGCAGGATTCTCAGGTAAATTTCTAAGAGAAAGTGTTTGAAAATAACGCTTACATGTTGTCTTTTATGATAATGGAAAAAGGGTAAATTGGCAACGTTTTTAGCATTTGAAATGGGATAATAACATATTGAATCGCATGTTACGACGGTTTTTGTAGTTTTATTATCAACAATATTTCATCATGTCACTTTTATCCCTTATCATCGCTTGAATTTTATATACAGAAACAGAGAAAATGAATGTTACATGAATTCGCTAAAAATCCAAAAATATTGAAATAAATAAAATGAAGAAAAATAATTTAGAAAATAGACGACGATATATTAGAAAAGAAGTGTATGTTAAAAAGAGGAACGAACGCGTTTATAAGAGTTAAGAGTTGTTTGAAAGAAGCAAAATATGGAAAAGAGAAAAAGAAATAAAAGTATTGCCTTTGTTGTGAGTCGAACCTACAACCAAAACAAAACCGACTATTATGTAAGTTAGATACAACTTTGGTCCATAACAAATATACTAACACTTATTCGATATATGCCTGTTATAACTCTACTCTATGATATTCCTTTCATCATTTAACACATCATAACAAATATACCAACACTTATCCTATATATTTAACTCTATGACGTTGCTTTCTTTATTCTTTTTGTGTGGATTTGTTATTAAATGACCAACTTTTTAACAAATGGTTTTCCATGCTTTGAATTGCTTATCAGACGCACCAGTTAAAAAACAAAAACAAAAACAAAAACGCCTAAGGCCTCGGAGGGTGTCTCTGGGTTAGTTTTTCAATGTTAAAAGACACGAAAAAGAGGGAAGGTGGAAGGTAAGATTTTATAAGTTCCGATTTTTTCATTCCTTTATTAAGTTCTAAATTTTTCTGCTCCTTGGAAACAAATAAAGGTAAACATTCTCTTCCACTCCTTATATTTCACATTCTTTTCTTTTCCTTTTCAATACATCCTTTCTTTTTCATGTTGTTTAACCTCATCTATGGCACAATACAAACAAAATAACCAACCACTCGAGCCCTATCTTGATCTCGGCGCCTAGACACTTACAAACATAATAACTACATATAGGTGTTTCTCAATAGAGGTTAACCCATAATTAACACCGTGGAACACACAAAGATCGAATAACAACCTCGCAACATCTCGCAAAATCGCAATGTACATAAACTCATGAGAATCAAAGATAAACTCAAGAGGCCATTATATTCTTTTCTCGCCTTGCTAAATCAGAAAGAGCAGTCTGAGGAAAGTGACATTCAGTATCTTCTAGATTTCATCCCTACCTTACTTACTCAAGAAGACAACATTTCCTTAACCAAACCTATTACACTGGATGAGGTTAAGGAAGCAGTTTTTGATTTAGATCCTGCTAGTGCCCTGTGGGTTGATGGCTTTCCGGTATTTTCTCTGATACATCGTTGGGACATCATTCATCCGGATTTGTATCATGTCAGCACAAGATTTCTTCTCTGGCAAAATCATCCCCAAGGCTGTGGGAGCTACCCTAATTACTCTTATACCAAAAAAAACTGCTCCTATATCTTTTGCTGATTATAGACCTATATCACTTAGTACCTTTTTTTAACAAGATTTGTACAAAGATTCTCACATCTAGACTCCAACCCCTGGCCTTAATCATATCTAAAGAACAATCTGCCTTTTTGCAAGGGAAGGACATTGCTGATAATGTCCTATTGGTCCAAGAATTAGCACAGTTCATCCACAAAAAAGCTAGAGGCCACAATATCATTGTCAAGCTTGACATCATGAAGGCTTTTGATACGGTTTCCTGGTATTTTTTGGGCAGACTGCTTCGTAAATTTGGCTTTGAGGAACCTTTCATACATCTGGTTATGAACAATCTCTCTGGTAGTCATTTCTCTGTCCTTCTCAATGGTTCTCCTGTTGGTTTTTTCACTTCTACAAGAGGCATTAAACAAGGTGACCCTCTTTCTCCTTATTTGTTTATCATTCTCACTGAAGCTATTTCTAGAGGTTTAAAAAGAATCATGACTCCTGGAATAGATACTTATGCTACCCCAACTGGTTTTGCTCCTATCACTCACTCTCTATGCAGATGACCTCATTATTTTTGCTAGAGCTGCTAAAACTACTATTAATAAGTTGGCCAGTTTCTTGGCTATCTATGAAAGGGCCTCTGGACAGAAGGTTAACAGAAGCAAAAGTTCTTTTATTATGTCTAGTAAAGCTCCTCATACTGCTAAACATAGTGTGGAAGCTATTACTGGTTTTCAACAGGCCACTTTTCCTTTTATTTATTTGGGTTGTCCCATTTTCTATGGTAGAACCAAGTCTTCTTTCTTCCAGCCTCTGATTGATAAATTTGAAGCCAAACTTAAAAATGGTACACAAAATACCTATCTCATGGGGGCAGGTTAATCCTCATTAGACATGTTTTATCCTCTGTCCCAATAAACATTATGTCTGCCATCAAACTGCCCATGGCTACTATTCAGAAACTTGAACAAATTATGGCTAATTTCCCGTGGCATGACAGTGACAATCATAAAAGAAGGCATTGGAGAAGCAGGCAGAATATGTGCTATCCAACTACTGAAAATGGCCTTGGTTTTAGGAGTCTAAAAACCTTTCAGGCAGCTCTTGCTTGTAAACTTTGGTGGAAGATTCATCAGCAACAGGGTTTGTGGGCAAGGAAAGTGATGTCTGGCACTTACCCTCTTTATAAGCTCTATGCTTGGAAGTTACTGGGACCTGTTCAAGAATGTACTGACCAACATATGGTGTATCTAACTAGTCCTGTTAACAAATGGGTATGGACTTTAGTTAATTCTGGTCAGTTTTTTGTTTTTTCTGCTTATGATGCTCTAAGAACCAAGAGAGCATCCCTGATTGAATTAGGAGAAATCAGGAAGCCCTATATTCCTCTCAGAATTGCTTTTTTTTTAACTGGAAACTCTACAATGGGTTGCTGCCTTTTGCTGATCAGCTGCATAAGATGGGATTTCTTGGACCTTTTAAATGCTTAAACTGCTATCATGAAGATAATATAGATCATGTTTTCTGGAGCTGTCCTAGGGCACAAGCAGTTTGGAGTTTCTTTCAAAATGCTATTAACTATTATCCAGTTGTTGATAATCTATAGGATGTACATAAAACTTGGAGAAATACTTGTTAGGTGTAGTGCCCGAAAGACAATTATGTAATTGTTTTAGGACATAATTAATAATTCATCTTATTATATGCATGTATGCTTATAATTAAGACACTACTGAAAACCCTAAGTACCTCGTTTATGTAATCACATAACTCAGTGTATGGCTATACACAAGAGGATTGAGTAAGTGAGATGTACTTAAAATTAACTTAGTCCGTGGTGTTTATTAATCTGAGTACGGGTCTCAAGATTAATTTGCTAATAATGCGCCCAGAACACTTTAGGTGTGACAGTCTTATCCGGACTGTCGGTAATAGGGTACCTAGTGGGGCATTTATATATGATGATGATCATACAGGGCTGGACCGATTTGACTTGAGTTCTCGATATAATTCCGTAATCGAGAAGTCTTATCGAATCACAAAATGATCATATATGGATTAATCTCAATCTCGGTGATCACTGCATTTAATCGCTTAGACTAGGGTAGGGTTTGATGTGTTAGTAAGGATCACTTCGTAGTATGTGGTCCAACACTTCTCGTTGGCTCTATTCTGGGATGAGTGAATAGTTTGTGCTATCACAGATATGGAATCCATTCATTCCCTCGGGAATTAGATGATAGCAGTTCCTTTATCTCGTTAACCCTAGAAATCGATCGATGGGCCCAGCTCATACTATATTAGTGGTGAACTAATTGATCAATGAGGGGTTAATGGTAAATAAGGATAATATGTTTCGAGAAGGGTTTACGGAGATATCCTCAATCGAAGTGAACATTCTATGGAGGATTTATCCGTATAAAATGATTATATCGATTGACGCTTATCAACTCATAGTTGAGTGTAAGTTATCTATATTCGATGAGTTCGATTTCGGTTTATGGTGGTGTAATCCGGAATTAATAAATTGAATATAATTGTTCGGTCTCGACGAATAATTTTATTTAATTTATTGTAGCTATCGAATATGGGTCCATGGTCCCCGACGCGTGGCTCCTAACATAGCATATGTTTTCTCGTCGTTTCACCTCAATTATAATTAAATAGTTGGATTGACTATTTAATTGATATGTTGATTAATTGTTTAGTTGGACTAGATAATTAAATACATGGAAAGAAATTTTTCGTGGACTCGGCCCAATGTGTCAAAAAATGCGCATGGACCTTTATTTAGTAGAGGTGGGCGCATATTACTATTACTTAATTATTGAGGAATTAGTTTTATTGGATAATTATTTAATGTGTCATTTATCTTTTATTTGTTAATTGATAATTCATGGAATATTAGATAATAATATGATTTATCCTAATTTGTTTGCGATAATTATTTTATTTATCTTTTATTTGGAAAAAGAATTAATGTAATAATTATCTATTAATTATTAAATCATTGGAAGACAATGATTACTCTCCTATATAAAGAAAGTTCTCCCAAGCCTTTTAATTTGACACAATGAAAAACACGCCATTTTGTGTAAGTACTTGGCTTAGAATTTTCGGCCATTGTACTTTGGGTTCGAGTTTAGAAAACTTTGAGTTTTCTAAGTAGCATATCGAGGAGGTCCGGCGGCTTGAAACACCATCCACCTGGTGGTGCTTGGAGACACACGTTGGAAGACTGTGGCTTCTCATCTAGCTTGGATCTAGGATTGAAGATTGTTCTTGGAGTTTATTCATCATAAACTGGTAAGCAATCTAACCCCCTCGTAGGTTAGATCTATTTTATGTATTTTGGTTGACTGGATCTAGATCTATACTATTCCGGCAAGCGTAATCGGGTGAATCTTGATCCATCCGACGATATTACATCCTACAAGTGGTAGCAGAGCCTTTGATCTAGCAATCAAAGTATTTAAATTTTAGATCTAAGGAGTGGAATAGCATGTGTAGATTGCTTGTTTTCGTTTTAATTTTTTTATTATTGATTCGAAAATTCATGATGAATGCCTTTGTGATTGTTGTGGTTGAAGAGATGGATTGGGTTTGTATTGTTTACCCGTTAGATCTGTTTTGTAGCTCTTTTGATTAGCATCAATTGAGCATATGGTATGTAATTTATTTTATGTTGATTCGAAAAATTGTAAAAGGTAGTACCTTTTTGTTTTTAATTTAATCCGGATTCGAGACGACGAAGATCATGATGTTGAAAATCATCAAAAATGTAAAACGGAAGGAGACCGAAATTGTTTTTTTATTTTATTTTATTAAAACTACCTCGACAATTTTTCTTGTTCTTTTTTTTTTCCCCCCGGGGAACGAAAGATATTATTAAACGCCGGACAAAAGCCGGTAAAGTAAAATACAACGCCGGACACCGCCGGGAAAAGCCGGAACAAACCGGATAAAGCAAATTAAAGAAAACAACGACACAAAGCCGAGTAATAGAACGAGAGAGGGTGCTGAGCAACAGAGAGTCAAATTCTCCAGATGACAGAAAGACGCTCAGACACGGAACCACTCATTCCATCTATTACCAGACAAACAAGCTAACACAGACAAACTAAAAAAACACAAAATAAAAGAAGAACAGCAAGCACCGCCAAGATACCACCGTGCCGTGCCAAAACCAGGCACTCCTCCCGAAATCCAACCAACGAACCACAAGCCGCCGCAGTAAGATGCCACGTGTGACGGTTGGACACGAAAGATTGCCACTAAGTGGCCAACAACAACCCAGCCTCCGCAGCCGAAAACAGAAACCGAGGTCTCGAACCTCCAAGAAAGGACTCCGGAACCATACTGAGTCAAAGCCATCGGCGAAGAGAACCCGGCGGCAAGAGCAACTCAAAGAAGAAGAAAGCGTTGATGCCGCCCACCTCCCAAGCCCCGCATCTAAACCACACCATCAAAGCACGCCACCAAAAAGTCGCGGAAAAAGCATCCGCCAATCGTAACACCGGGCAGGACGGTGTAGAAGATAGATCTAGCAAAAACAAAACGGGCAAGGAAGGAGAAAACCAAAAGAAGCTTAGCTAGAGAGGATATATTTACAAGAAGGAGGGCGGAGGTGGGCGCCGGCAAGACGGCAACGCGCGCCAAGAGGAGATTCGCAGGGGTGTTCGCGGTTTTATGCAAAGCAAAAGATAACAAGTAATAAAATAAAACCGATGTCACCCTGGCGTGCGAAGGCTCGCGGCTAGTGGTGAAACCGGATCGTATCCGCAGGACTTGTACGAAAAAAGAGTTTTTGCCTTCGATTTCTTTTATAAAGTTGATGATTATGATCTCGGATTTTCAATTAACAAACTAAGGTAGCAAACGTGAAAATAAATAAAACTACGATAATAAAAATTTATAATTTAAAACAACTAGAACGCACCGATGATCCACCACCCCACCGAAAATAACAAGAAAGACATATATTCATTCGTAAGTTCTTGGATTATTATCTCGCTAAAGAGGCATTTTCCTTTTCGGTTCATCGCTTTTAATTAGTTCACCACTCTCGGTACAACTAAAGCATTTACGGATCAAAGATATGGATATAAATCCTAATCTGACAACATTCACCCTCAACTTACGTATGTTGGAAGAATATTATCATTCTCCTTCACGGTAATCTACGAATTTATCAACTATCGTATCTAAATTCGATTAGCATGCAACATAAGTATAGATCATACAAATTGCACATAAACAATTCAAACATGAAGGAAGAACAAGAAACTCACTAGAACAAATGAAAACGAAATCCTTGTTTATTCCGGTGATGGTGGCTTCACAAAGGTGGTTCTAGCTTAGAGACCTTAGCCAATCATCCTCGATTATGATTTGAGAATCGTGGCGTAGCTCCACAGATTACAACAATCTTACTATTCTAATTTATTCTCGCATAACGCCTACAGAGTATTTACATAAAAGACGGAAAAGTAAAAGCTTGGCCAAAAGTGACCAAGGAGGGGCAAGGAAGATGGATGGAAATGGAGGAGTATATATAGGAGAGATTGTATAAGGATAGGTTCATTTGGGGAGGTAAGAAGTTAGTTAAAAGGAGGTAGTATTTGGGGAGGTTGGAAGTTTGTTATGGAGGTAATGATGAGTTAGCATGTGAAGGTGATCTTGGAGAATATTTGCCATCATTAGTCTTCACATGGAGGTGGTGAGTCATGTAGGAGCATGTGCCCGTCATACTAGAATAGGAAATTTCGAGATAATCCCCTATCTACTCAAATCATAAGGCGCCTTTTTTTGTCGATCGTGAGCTTTTGGTCATCATAGTGGTATAGGACATTTCGAGATAATGCCCTACCGCACTCAAATCATCGACCACCTTTCGACACACAATTGATTACTTTTTCGAGATTTCTCGGCGCGATGGTTAACATGCTAAAAGCAATTCAAACCTCATGAGCATAACACCTCAAGCAATGATTTATTTGTTAATTATTGTGCAAGAACATTAGTTATGTTTCACTTATCACATTCAAACGCTCGGATATTCACAATATATCATACTCGCTATAAACACAAACTATCATAATTTTCACGATACGACGTTAGCACTAAGCACATGACTTATAAGATAATCAAAAATCACTAATCAAAAAGGGTATAGCTTTATAATTTAGCTCATCATTCACTATGGCTCGTGAAAAATATATTGGGTGAAACAACTAACTTATCGAACATACGGAATATAGCATTAATGACTATAAAAATAACGAACAAAGATATGCATTGTTTACTCGGAATAAACAAAAATTTGAAAATTTAGCCCATTTAGCATAGAATCAAAATAATTTAAGCAAATGGTAGATACATATAACCGACTATTCCTCCCCACACTTAAATCACAACATGTCCTCAAAGTTGTGCGAATATAAAAGAAAAGAACACTTAGCCGATTGTGGTTGAAAGTGGCAATTCGGAGTGGCCTAGAATCGACTCGAAATGCTCGATGAAAGCAGCGATCAGGGACCATCCACCGTAAACCGATTTATCTAAAAGCTCACAATCGCTTATCGCAAAAATCCTGCACACCATGGGAAAACAAGACGCACTCGGGGATAGGGGCACAAAAGATGATAGACAAAGCAATATCATGGAATAAAGACAGAAATAAACTACTGATAAAAAAGGAAAAGATATCTAGGTTACCGTCCTAGTAGGGCTTAATTATAGTCGGAGCTCGACTAGACAATAAAATTTCAACTCGGGTTAGCTTTGAATTTCCTATTCCCTTAGTTGCATAGTAGTTAAACTAATACATGTCACACATTATTTGAAAATTTAAAATGCGACTAGGTCATGATATGAAATATGTGACAAAGTATTAACTATGAGTCTTTTATACCCAGATCCTCAAGGGTTATTTCAAATTGTTCTAACAACCTAAATCTAAGAAATGATGCATTTGAATTTTTCTTTGTACTCCTCGATTTTCGGATAACCTCCTAATCGCTCCTTTAAATGACATTCAAACATTCATCCTGAGACTTGGTGAAACAAAATGAAAATCAATTCGAAGTATTGGAAAACTATTATCCAAAGTATGAGTAAAGTATAATGCAAAATGTAGAGTTTTTGTTTTTGTTTTTTTTTTTTTTTTTTTTTTTTTTTTTTTTTTTAAACGGGTTGCCTCCCGGTAGCGCTTTTGGTTAATGTCGTTTGCTCGACAACCCAAAAATTTTCAACCCGGGTCAGGCCAGTGAGGCCTCTTTCCGGAATCATTCTTGATTTCCTCGGGTCAATAGTATGGATCCCACAAAAAAACAAAGTCTCGCCAACGTATTGGCCATATCAAGAAACTTCAGATCCACTTAGTTCCTATGATTCTTCTCTTCTTCTTTTTAGGTTTCGGGCCCACAAGTCGAGGTGTATCATCAAGAATCACAATATCATCAAAGAATTCACAGAGACGTAAATCATCGGGTTCCAAAAGATCGGAGCCGCCTTTGACTAGGGGACGCCGTTTAGATGGAAAACCACCGGTCGTTCCTTTTGTTGACCAATATAGTGTTTCAACCGATGACCATTCACTCAACAACTCTCCTCGCTTATTTTTCAATTCGACGGCTCCACTAGGGAAAACTCCGAGAAATTTCAAAGGGGCGCACTAACGGGTGCGTAGCTTACCAGAAACAGATGTAACCTGGTATTATATAGTAAAACCCATTCGCCTCTTTTGAATTCTCTATGCTTGATTTTCTTGTCGTGAAGAAGTTTAGTCCTTTCTTCATCGATTCTTGTGCTCGTGAGGCCGGAGTCCGAACTCATCAAGCTCCCGCAAATCGCAACAATCGCTTTCTCTGCATAACCCAGCCGCCGGTTCAAGAATTTAATAGCCTGTAATGCTCTGTGCTCAAGCTCGATTGGCAAGTGGCGTGCCTTACCATAAACCATCTCAAACGGAGATGTGCCGATAGGAGTTTTGAAAGTCATCCCCGTGAGGCCCAGAGTACATCATCCATTTTCTCGCTCCAATCATCCTATGAGTTCACCGTCTTCTCAAGAATGCTTTTCAGGCTTGATTACTTACTTCAACTTGTCCACTCGTCTGAGGGTGATAGGGGTAGCAGCTTTGTGTTTCACCCCATATCGTTCTAAAATCTTTTCTAATGGAGTATTGCGTAAGTGAGTTCCTCGCCACCGATGAGAGCTCGTGGACAACCAAACCGTGTAAAAATGTTTTTCCTCGGGAAGCTCTTGACCACCTTGTGGTCGCTCCGCTGTGATGTTGCTATTGCCTCTACCCACTTTGACACGTAGTCGACGCAGACGAGAATGTACTTGTTCCCATACGAGGATGGAAGCGGTCCCATGAAGTCAATACCCCATACGTCGAAAACTTCACATTGTTGAATGGGGTGTAGGGCATGTCCATTCGCCGAGAAAGTTTACGGTGCGCCGCACCGGTCACACCTTTTTACAAAACTCTCAGTATCCTTAAAAATTGTCGGCCAAGAGAAACCGGATGAAAAATCTTCGCAGCAGCCTTCCTAGCTCCATAATGACCTCCCACAGTCCGTCATGGCATTGCTCTATAATGTCCTCTCGCTCGAACTCGGGGACACACCTACGGAGTAATCCATCCTTACAACGCTTGAAGAGAATAGGTCGTCCCACACATAATAGTTCAAATCCGAAAAGAATTTCTTCTTTTTTGATATGTCAGTCGTAGTCCGAGATATCGCCGCTCAAGAAGTTTGCAAAAGGTGCAAACCAAGGAGAACCTTTTCCAGTACGGGCAGGAATAACCTCGCACACATCAATAGTCATGAGTTGCTCAGTTGGAAAATCAATTCCAATCTCATCCGACTCTATTTGATGATCATCGGTCAGCCGAGACATGTGATCAGCTACCACATTCTCGCTACCTTTCTTGTCCCGGATATGAACATCAAACTCTTGTAAAATCAAGATCCATCTCATCAAACGAGGCTTGGCATCAGCCTTGCTCAACAGATACTTCAATGCAGAATGGTCTCATCCAGACTGTAACTTCCGACCCAAGCAAATAGCTTCTAAATTTATCCATGGCAAAAACTACTGCCAACAACTCCTTCTCGGTTGTTGCATAATTTACTTCTTTGGGTTTAAAGTGTGACTAGCGTAGTAGATAGGTTGGAACCTGCCGTCCACTCTCGACCTAGCACGCGCTCGATTGCATAATTAGAAGCATCACACATAAGCTCGAAGGAGCTTTCCGGTCAGTGCTATAAGAATTGGCGAGGTAATCAACTTGTCTTTTAATTCTTTAAAAGCTCTTTCACACTCGAGGGTGAAAACAAATTTCACATCCTCTCTTAAGAGAGTTGACAAAGGCTTGGCTATCTTAGAAAAGTCTTTAATGAACCGCCTATAGAATCCAACATGACCCAAGAATCCTCTTACTTCTCTTACATTTTTAGGGTATGTCATTTTTCAATAGCTTTTACCTTCGCTTTGTCAACCTCTATACCTTCCTTGGACACCTTGTGTCCAAGAACAATTCCTTCTTCCACCATTAGGTGGCACTTCTCCCAATTTAAGACTAAGTCCTTCTCGATGCACCGACGTAACTTTATCAAGATTGTGTAAACAAGTGGTCGAAACGTCCCGAATACGAGAAGTCATCCATAAAAATTTCCATCACCTTCTCCACTAAACCATTGAAGATAGCCAACATACATCTTTGAAATGTAGCCGGTGCATTACAGAGACCAAATGGCATCCTTCGGTAAGCGGCGTACCGGAGGGATGAGTGAAGGTAGTCTTTTCTTGATCGATTAGGTCGATAGCTATCCGAAAGTATCCGAATAGCCATCCAAAAACAATAAAATTGCTTGCCACTAAGCCTCTCAAGGAGCTGGTCAATGAATGGCAAGGAAAGTGGTCTTTTAGAGTTACCTCATTTAGTCTTCAGAGTCGATGCAAACTCTATAACCAAAGGTGACTTGTCGTAAGGCAATCTCTTCCCCTTTTCATTCGTTTCAATAGTAATCCCTCCTTTCTTTGGCACCACACGAGTGGGGCTCACCCATTCACTATCGGCTATTGGGTAGATGATACCCATGTCAAGCAATTTGATGATTTCCTTCTTAACGATTTCCTGCATGTGAGGGTTTAGCCTTCTCTGAGGCTGTCGCACCTTCTTCGATCCCTCAACAGTCCTGATCTTATGCATACAGATATCAGGGCTTATCCCCTTAATATCTCCCACTTGCCAACCAAAGGCGAGGATATTATCTTGCAAAGACTTTGATAAGCTTTTCTTCCTCCTTCGGTTCTAACTTAGATGAAATGATCAAAGGGAGCTTATCACCGTCCCTCGGAAAAATGTATTTCAAGTGTTGAGGCAAGGGTTTCAACACTAAATCACGGTGGCTTCTCCACACTTGGTCTCAATTTATCTCCTTAAGCTCTAGATCTCCAAGCTTATTATAAGGGCTATGAAGCATCATGGCCTCCCAGCAGACAGGGGCCTCATCTCCTTTTGCAAATCTGGGCATATCACCATGCCTCTCCCTCATCTTCTTTCCTACCACCTCGTGGTAATCAGAACTTTCCTTGTCAATCTCTTCTAAAAATTTTATCCACTCCTCATTAGTCCAAGTTGCAGATAGTTTATTGAATTCTTCCTCATCCCAACTACCCATGAACACTTGTTTATCATACTCATCGGTGAAATCGTCCTCAATAGCTAAACAAGTGTCATTTGACGGGTGCTTCAACGCATTACCCACATTGAACTTTATACTCTCATCCTCCAAATGTAAGGTCATTTCGCCACTTTGTGGGATCTAGTAAGGCACGGGCGGTTGCAAGAAAAGGTCTTCCAAGGATCAAGGGGGTTTTCTTATCGTTGGTCATATCCATGATTACCCAATCACCGGGTATATGAAGTTCTTAACCTTGACCAATACATCTTCTACAATTCCCTTGCATATTTCACACTTCTATCGACAAGTTGAAGAGAAATAGGTTTAAGCGTAATAGATTGATCCAATCCAAGAGATTGGAAGATTGACGTAGACATCAGTTGATTGATGCTCCCGAATCACACAAAACATTGTGGAAGTCCCTGCTCCCAATAATAGTACACGAAATCGTAAATCTACCAGGGTCGTGGCACTTCACAGGAAGTTTAGTCTGGCTGATTGCTGAGCATTCTCCATTCAATACTATGTGCTCGAGCTCTTGGAGCTTCTTTTTCGAACTCACTGCGTCCTTTATAAACGTTGTATACTTTGGCATTCCTATCAAAAGATCAACTAATGGAATGTTTGCCTCAAGATTCTTGAGCAAGTCGATAACCTTCTTATATTCTTTATCGATTGTTAATGACAACTTGTTTTTTTGCTAGGTGGGTAAGGGAGATCAAAGAAAGTCTTCCTCAAGAAAGTGCTTCTTTGCCGTCTTATCATTGATTGCTTTGTCTTCCTATCCTTCCACCTCACATGCTTCCTGAACACAACTTAGATTCGACTTCTTCTCAAGATTCTTCTCTTTATCATCGATGATTCGCAACTTCCACATTTTCTTCGAATTTTCTCTTTCACTTGGATCAATAGTAGTCCCAACATCCTTCCGAGGAGAACAAAGATCTTCCCTCCTGCGTCTCTCGCTCACGGGAGGGGCTACTCATTCCTCTGGTTGGCCTGACCGCCAACCGCTTTCCCACTCCTCGCTTTATAGCATTCACTCATCTTGACCATAGTTCCATGGTGCAAATGAGATCGGTGCAAGAATTCTCGGTCATTTTGGACCGTGATTAACCCCTCGGGGTTCTTCTCGATAAAACTCGGCAACTGACCCTGAGGTCGACTTGCTTGCTGGCCCCGAAAGTTGTCCCATTTGCACCTCCAAATTTCTCACTGTACTGGTCGAGTACTTAAAGCATTTGCCAATTGAGTGTTGGCCGTGATTTGCTCGCTCAACTTTTGTTCTAAGATCTGAAATGATTGATTTTGATTTTGCGGTGGATTGGTGTTCCATGCTGGTCGATAGTTGGATTGAAAATTGCTTTGATTAGGCCTAGGGGCCTGAAAATGATGGGGGTTTGCTGCCCCAGAAGGGTCACTCCATCGGAAACCAGGGTGGTTCCGGTTATAATTGAATCCTTGAGTGTTTTGATTCTGACCCGAAGGTCGATAATTTTGAGAAGTGAATGTATTCACTTCTTCTGAATGCAACAATAGATGACACTGATGGAATGCGTGCCCAACGGTATCGCAATTTTGACAAACAACATTGTTTTGAACAGCTTTGACCTGAGAGATCGGGTCAAGTTGGCATTGATTACTACGATGGCCTTGGCTATGGCAATTGTCACACACAAGCACTTGAACATTCATTGCTGTCACTTGCTTCTGTAGTGCGGCCAACTGAGCTTTTAGAGACGTGGTCTCATCTACCTCATACTTCCTGCAGTCGAGCTTTTTACGATTGGGCGCTTTGCGTAGGTAGGGGCATAATTATACTTTGCAATATCTTCAAACAACATCCATCCTCATTTAGGTGTCTTTCTCGAAAATGCACCTCCCGCAAACTATTCACCATCCCTTAGTCAATTCGGTCAAACCACTTTGTAGAAAGTGTTGATCAATCTTTGTTTGTCCAAATTTACGGGGGGGCACTTTCTCAAGAGAGTCTTAATCGTTTCCATGCATCGTAAAATGATTCCTTCTCGGATTGCACAAAAGTGAATATCTCGATTCGAGAAGATGAGCCGTCTTTGCGGTGGAAAGTACTGGCTCAGAAATTCTTTCTCCAACTCCTCCCACGAAGTAATGGATTCGAATGGTAAGGATTTATACCATTCTTTCGCTTCTCCTTCAAAGAGAAGGAAAAAGTTTCATTTTAGGGCGTCCTCAAGTGACCCTTTGATTAAAATAGTCCCGCACGATTCTAGAAATGAGTGAATGTGATCGCGTGCGGGTCCTCGATGGAAAATCCATGAAATGTGGAACCTCTTGCCAAATTGATTAAAGAAGTTTTGAGTTCGAAATTATCGGCCGTGATTTCGTGAATCACGACCGCAGGATTAACTTTCACAATAGATGGCATGGCAAAGTCTCGCCAATGTCCGTTGATCTGCCATTTCCTCAACTCTGGGCTCCTCCTTGAGCTTCTCCTCGGCCAGTATCCTTCAGGATCGTTTCCTTCCGTGGTTCCTCCGTCCGTCGGTCCAATGAGCCGAACCAAGCGTCTGTTTGGTCGGCGATGGTTCGCTCTATTTCCGGATTATACAAAAGTGGTCCTCGTGAGTTCGAGTTTGCATAAACTACGTTTGGGCACCAACACCTAAATCACGAGGTTTCGGGATTTTATCCTTATGCTTCATGAGAGTGGGATTCACCGAGAATCCATCACCCAACCTCAATGATTGAAGCGTGTTCCGTGTTTCTTTTCTCTCTTTCTCGGTAATTACCGAATCCACTCGGTATTTATCGAGAATTTTTTAAATTTTTTTTAATTTTTTTTTTTTTTTTTAGAATAAAAAAACTATACTAAAACAGCTCAAAACAGTCTAAACAAATAAAAAAGAAACAAAATACTATAAAACTAATACGAGCGAAAAAACGAGCGAAAAGAAAATATTTTTTCTCTCTCGGTAATTACCGAAAGATTTTTTTTTATTTTTTTTATTTTTTTTTATTGTTTAAGACGGCAAACAGATAACTTAGTTGACAAAAACCGAAACGAAAATTTTCCGTGCCAAGTCCCCGCAACGGCGCCAAAAAACTTGTTCGCGGTTTTATGCAAAGCAAAAGATAACAAGTAATAAAATAAAACCGATGTCACTTTAAGTGCGAAGGCTCGCGGCTAGTGGTGAAACCGATCGTATCCGCAGGACTTGTACGAAAAAGAGTTTTTGCCTTCGATTTCTTTTATAAAGTTGATGATTATGATCTCGGATTTTCAATTAACAAACTAAGGTAGCAAACGTGAAAATAAATAAAACTACGATAATAAAATTTATAATTTAAAACAACTAGAACGCACCGATGATCCACCACCCCACCGAAAATAACAAGAAAGACACATATTCATTCGTAAGTTCTTGGATTATTATCTCGCTAAAGAGGCATTTTCCTTTCGGTTCATCGCTTTTAATTAGTTCACCACTCTCGGTACAACTAAAGCATTTACGGATCAAAGATATGGATATAAATCCTAATCGACAACATTCACCCTCAACTTACGTATGTTGGAAGAATATTATCATTCTCCTTCACGGTAATCTACGAATTTATCAACTATCGTATCTAAATTCGATTAGCATGCAACATAAGTATAGATCATACAAATTGCACATAAACAATTCAAACATGAAGGAAGAACAAGAAACTCACTAGAACAAATGAAAACGAAATCCTTGTTTATTCCGGTGATGGTGGCTTCACAAAGGTGGTTCTAGCTTAGAGGCGTTAGCCAATCATCCTCGATTATGATTTGAGAATCGGGGCAGTAGCTCCAAAGATTACAACAAGATTACTATTCTAATTTATTCTCGGCATAACGCCTACTGAGTATTTACATAAAAGACGGGAAAAGTAAAAGCTTGGCCAAAAGTGACCAAGGAGGGGCAAGGAAGATGGATGGAAATGGAGGAGTATATATAGGAGAGATTGTATAAGGATAGGTTCATTTGGGGAGGTAAGAAGTTAGTTAAAAGGGAGGTAGTATTTGGGGGAGGTTGGAAGTTTGTTATGGAGGTAATGATGAGTTAGCATGTGAAGGTGATCTTGGAGAATATTTGCCATCATTAGTCTTCACATGGAGGTGGTGAGTCATGTAGGAGCATGTGAAGGTTGTTAGGAGAAATCATTACATGCCACATGCAAGTAACATGCAATATTTTGAGGGAATTAAATCCAACTCGTCCATAATTGAGCTGTTCGGGAAAAAAAATCATAACTTGAGTTGTAGAACTCCGATTGACGTGATTCAAAATGCGTTGGAAAGCTCATTTTAGTATCTACAACTTTAATCAAGACCTCGTCCCCTGAAAATGCCTCTAAGTCGGGTCAAATTTCCATCGAAAAACAGGCTACGGTAGAAGTGCGTTGGAAAATATTGATCCGTTGATCTCGTAAGCTTGTGGCATCTTCTTCTATCCCTTCAATCTTTTAGGCCCCAAAACATATTGTTAATGTGATATTTTGAAAACCTTGGTCACCAAGTTTGGGCCGAATCGAATCGAGCTTTCTTCATTCGAATCGAGCTTTCTTCTTAACCTTCATCCGATCTTCGTTTAAGCTCCTCATTTAACATGCAAGCGTACCTACATTCATGATAACATCGTGCAAAATGTAACATCTCATATTCAAAGATTTTTATCAATGAAACCACATAAACAACACAAATTTGCACTTAAACACTTTTAAAACTCATTTGCTCAATAATTCGATTAAACCCTTAATTTCTATGCAAATTATACGAATATGGAGGAAATCGTTATAAAATATAACGTTATAAATCATGTAAAATCACCCTAAACAGGGGGCGGCTGGAGCGTTAGAGCTTTTGGGGCAAGAGCTTTTGGTTGGAAGGAAAAAAAATTTGATCTTTTTCTTGTTCATGCGGCAGCCTTTTCTTTTTTGATAATCATTAAACCTTGCATGCGGCTAGGGTTTTCTATGCGGCTGTATCTATTTTTTTTTGATAACTTTTATTTCTGCCGACATTGGCAGTGAATATAACGGGAAAAAAAAGAAAATTTCTAATAAAAATAATAATCAGCCGACACACACACAAAAAAAAAAAGAAGTTTTTTTTATAAAACAATTTAATATAGATATATTTTAAATATTTTGGTATATTACGGTCTCCTCTCCTCGTCGTTCGTAGTTCGTGTCAAGATCGAATGTTCGAGATCCGGAAGTTTCAACATCAAGATCCAAGATCGAGATTTGAACACTTAGAATCAGTTTTACTTTTCCTTAGAAACTAGGTTAGATACGGGGGTACCAACGATCTATCTCGTTGTTTAATTTTTCCGTTTATTTTTTCGTGTATGATCGAAATTATGTGATAGAAACCGGAAAATTGCCATGACATGCATCATATCATGATTCCACTCCAATGCGTACATGTAGCTAGTTTATTTTGAATAAATTAGGCATGTATAACTCGTATAATTAGTTTAAAGGCTTATTTAATTAATATGTGGTAGTTAATTAATTAAGTAACTAATTATTAAATCCGAGGAACCGGGTTTTGTCAATCGTTACGATTTTAGTGATGGATTTTCGGTGAATCCCACTTAGATAAATCGTTGAGTTTTCGGTGAACCCACCTTAAACAGAAACGAGATTGCGCTTTGGTTGATAATTTAGAAATCGGAAAATCTTAGTACATGGGTTCGGAAATGGTCTAACCATGGTTGGACGAGCAACCGAGCTTCGGCTCAATCGACTCCCCTCCACGTGTGATGTACGTTACAGTAGTTCGACAAGACTTAGCATAGACGATAAGCCTTCAGGCTAAACGGGGCTTCTCTTGCCGGATTGTCCTGAACTGTCACATATGTTCCAACGAATAAGATGGCGTAGGCTTGCCTACTTAACCGACCCTGTTCGGAGTACTTTGGTTTATTGCTTCTTATTGTCAAGGCCGAAATCATAATTAGTAAACCCACCACTTTTTCAAATTATTGAGTGGGAGCGGGGAAGGTGACAGCCAACCCCACAGCCTCTACTATAGATGGAAGCACGTGAGAGAAGGGTGACGCCTCGAGCCGCTTTGATTCCGGCCCCCTGCGCGTGGTGTTCACCCCTATCAAAATTCAAGGCTTGGTTTCCGAAATGATAGGATTTCGGGTACTCGTTGAGTCACTGACCGATCCTGCGGCGGCACACTCGGGGCGTACTTTGAGATCTGATATAGTAGGTCACACTCTTTATGGATATTTTCGTAATATCTAGGCTATAAAAAGGAAGGTAATCAATGATTAAAGACCGGGATGTCTGATTCCCGTGGGATGTCTGATTCTCAAAGTTTAATCATTGAGAGAGATTGTCTCAGTTTAATCGTCACCTCTTTGACCGACTTGTGCGTGACACTTGAGGTGTGAGGTTAAATCCTTGGAATGGTAGGATAGACTTTAAACAATTTTATTATTCCTAAAATAAAAATCTAGTAGTGAAATTTTAATTTTTGAATTTAACTTTCATCATATTTATTTTACAACTAAATCTCTGGTTACTAAACCATTAGTAATAGGACTTCATTAAAAATGTGGAAAGTAACAAGTGCGTTGTAATTATCAATAAATGCGATTAATTTTCGGAAAGATTTTCTCTTGAGCCTTTAAAAACTTAAATGACATAGTATAGGTATGTCGTGTTGAACGAGAGAGCGACCATACTCGATGTACAAAAGATGATATAGGACTATGAGACTATCGAGACAAATTCATTTAGTGAATTTTAAAAGTGTAATTACACAACAAATTTCTAAATTGAAAAATTGGAAAATCATATACATAAGGCGTTGCTAGTTAGGCGGTATTTGGAACCGATAAACTAGTGGGAGCCTTAGCCTTATGATTTGTTGTTTTTCTCGAATCATTAGAAATGTGTAATAGATTGCACGGGAGTTTCTCCATTTATCGGAAAAACAAGAATAAAGCGTTGCTAGTTAGACAGTATTTGGAACTGATAAACTAGTAGGAGCTTAGTTCTGGAGATTTTATAATCTTTGAAACATCATGAACACATCATTGCTAGTTAGACAATATTTAGAACTGATAAACTAGTGGGAGCTTAGTTCTAGGTGATGTTCTAATCTTCGAAAAATCATAAATACAAAGTGTTGCTTGTTAAACGGTATTTGGAACCGATAAACTAGTGGGAGCTTTGGTCTTATGATTTGACGATTAGAAAAATCGATAGTCCAAGCAAGTAACATCAACATCCTACGCTTCAAGAGTAGTGTCTACTCATACGAATCGATAGTTCAAGATCAAGTTTCCATCTAAGCAAAGTCGAGAATGGGAAAGAATGTTTATACGCGTTAGTCATCTAAACTAAGCAGTTTTAAGGCTAAACTGGAAAATTAATAAATTCGAAATTAGAGGATAAGGAAAGTGATTTCGGATCACTGACCAATGCATCCTCAGAAATTTCCTCGAAAGCTAAGTTCTTTGGAAGATCTAGGTAGCTTTGCATTAAACGATAAATCAAATAGACAACGGGCAGTTATTTCAGATTGACTAGTGGGAGTGATATAAGGAAATGAATCTCGGATTCAATTCTTGAGTATCATAGAAAATTCATTTTCTGTTTTCGGATTCGTTGGAACTAACGTATTCATTTTCAATAGGATAATTTGTTTGTCTTATTGACGATGAATATAACGATGTAGTAACGAATCCAAGACTCGGACTTTTCTTTGATAAAGTCAGAACCACTAATCATTGCTGAAAAGGTATTAGTAACACATCTTAAAATATATAAACGCAAATGGTTTCCGTATTTCGATAAACGCTTCTTTCTATTCTATTAATTAGTGCATATTCCCTAAAGACAAGATCTAAAGACTGGCTTAGGGTGATTCCTATCTCCCAGTCAAAGGAACCCTGTCTCAAAGGAACAATGACTAAGTTTCCTTTCAATCAGGAAAGGGTAATAGATTTAAAGAAGTTACATAGCTTGTTCATATTGACCTTCGGGGTCATATGAAAGATACAAGCTAGTGGGAGCTTTTGAAGTAGTGACATCTTGTCTGACAACTATTCGAGACTCCGGTAAGTTTATCCGAAATATTTGGAGGAAATCTCTGATTTCACCAGAGATAGAGTATTCCATACTCAGAAATAGGTTATTGCGTAGTCTTCGGGACTGATGCTCGGCCTGCCTCCCAGTGAAATGTTTTCACTAAGGGATACACCATAAATTTGCCTTATATAGTTATTGATGTGCTACGTTACGCTGCTGAACTCTTTTAAGATATTGGTTGCAAAAATAAAGGTTTACATTATAATGAAAAACATAGAAGTCCATCTAGAAGATGCCTACACATTTGTGGATACGGAGTGAATTCGGTTCACCCCACTTCCGCAAATATAGACATTTAGCATTTAGTGCTTGAAGGTAGGATTGGAAATTTTGCATACACGTTCAGGACGTGAAATATCTTAATGTATTGAGTAAAGGTTGGTTATAAAACTCGTAAAATCAGAGAATGACGGTTATACTGTCAAACTCGGTCTGATAGAGTCTATAAATAACAACCTTAGATCTTGAAGTATTTGTAGTCAAGATGTTACTAACTGATTTGTTCAGTCCACATCCAACACCGGCAGTTGGTGATAACACTAATAAAAACTACTAAACTAGATCGAATATCGATCCACCCCGAACGTAGTAGGAGTATGGTTTGTCCATTACCCATTCTGAGACCTTACCGCCTATAGGGTAGATTGATGACCTATAGTCCTTTGTGGGTCGGGTGGGATCCTCGATCACGAGGTTGGTTTAAAAGCCATAGCCACGTGAATGGAGTTTGATACTCAGGTTCTTTGAAACTCTTGTAGAACCACCGAGTATCTCGGGCCTGAGTGGGAGTAATTGGAACTACACGAGAAGAGTCGAATGAATAGGAAAGTTTAACTTTCACCGCAAAGTGAGTGAATTTAGGGGTGATTCCTAAAAGATAGAGAGTTAACCAGACCGTGATCTCTCTTGCTACTCAGTCTTGCTTAATTTCGTTAGAAAGCGGGAAATATGGGTGATTCCCTAAGACTTCCTTGCCGAACAACGGAATCTGAATTCATTCAGAACAGTAGGGTTTTAGCTAAGAACAAATGATGGATTCGTTACAAAGCAGAAAATATGGGTGATTCCCTAAGACCTTTTTGCGAGACTAACAGTATCTTAATTTATTCGGAAAGAACCATTGGCAGGATGCCTGCCATAGCTTATATCCTTTGGGGATTAAAGCAAACCTCTAGGTCATTTCAAGTCATATATTTTAATATGTGGACTTGACCGTAATGTTGATAAGTTTTTGTAGATCGGCATCAATATTAGTAAAGTAGTATGTAGATTAGTGTTTGTGAATGGTATCATCAAAGCAGATTGGAAACAACATGGGTGTGTTATCTCGAAGTCGAGTCGACATGCCATCGGATTCATTCTAAAGGATTTGATTCGCTCAAATCCGCGAGAATCGATCATTGGAAATCCCACCCATTCACCTGGTTAAGATATTCTTGCATTTATGCAGCATTCAACGATGTAGTCTACCCTACCTCTCAGGAATGATTATCTAAACCTGCGGATGAATACGGAATGGGATGTTTAGTGAATCCTCAAGTCTCTTCGGGAGAATGAGGAATAATATGCTAGTATATTTAGGATAACGCTGATTCTGACTTTATGTCGAATTAAGGAAGCTCGTTAAGTCGATCTCGTCCTCAGTGTTGGCTCAACAGCATATTGAAATCGTACCACCGGATTAGATGGAAAGGCGACGTTTCGATCCCAATGATCGACTCGAGCCGCCAACCTACCTGATCAGTGTACCAAGTCACATGGTGTTCAGTTTTAAGTACGCGCAGGGTCACTGACCTACCCTACGGCGGCATACTCCGGTCGTACTTGGAAACGTGAATTACTAGGATGCGCTTGGAGGGTATGACTCTTGGGGACATGTCTCACTTGTTTTGAGCAAGAAGGAGAATGTTGTAGATATAGATATAAAGGGTGTGCTCTAAAACAATTAATCCACTTGCCTTTCGTGCAAGTGGGAGATTGTTAGGTTTAGTGCCCGAAAGACAATTATGTAATTGTTTTAGGATTGTAATTAATAATTCATCTTATTATATGCATGTATGCTTATAATTAAGACACTACTGAAAACCCTAAGTACCTCGTTTATGTAATCACATAACTCAGTGTATGGCTATACACAAGAGGATTGAGCTAGTGAGATGTACTTAAAATTAACTTAGTCCGTAGCGTTTATTAATCTGAGTGCGGGTCTCAAGATTAATTTGCTAATAATGCACCTGAACACTTTAGGTGTGACGATCTTATCTCGGACTGGCCGGTAATAGGAGTACCTAGTGGGGCATTTATATATGATGATGATCATATAGAATTGGACCGATTTGATTTGAGTTCTCGATATAATTCCGTAATCGAGAAGTCTTATCGAATCACAAGATGATCATATATGGATTAATCTCAATCTGAGGTGATCACTGACATTTAACGCTGTAGACAGTAGGGTTTGATGTGTTAGTAAGGATCACTTCGTAGTATGTGGTCCAACACTTCTCGTTGGCTCTATTTTGGGATGAGTGAATAGTTTGTGCTATCACAGATATGGAATCCATTCCTTCCTCTCGGGTAGATGAGACGAGCCTTTTATCTCGTTAACCTTAGAAAGCGATCGATGGGCCCGATTCATACTATATTAGTGGTGAACTAATTGATCGATGAGGGTTAATGGTAAATAAGGATAATATGTTTCGAGAAGGGTTTACGGAGATATCCCGAATCGAAGTGAACATTCTATGGAGGATTTATCCGTATGAAATGATTATATCAGTTGACGCTTATCAACTCATAGTTGAGTGTAAGTTATCTATATTCGATGAGTTCGATTTGGGTTTATGGTGGTGTAATCCCGGAATTAATAAATTGAATATAATTGTTCGGTCTGACGAATAATTTTATTTAATTTATTGTAGCTACTGAATATGGGTCCATGGTCCCCGACGTGGCTCCTAACATAGCATATGTTTTCTCGTCGTTTCACCTCAATTATAATTAAATAGTTGGATTGGACTATTTAATTGATATGTTGATTAATTGTTTAGTTGGACTAGATAATTAAATACATGGAAAGAAATTTTTTGTGGACTCGGCCCAATGTGTCAAAAAATGCGCATGGACCTTTATTTAGTAGAGGTGGGCGCATATTACTATTACTTAATTATTGAGGAATTAGTTTTATTGGATAATTATTTAATGTGTTATTTATCTTTTATTTGTTAATTGATAATTCATGGAATATTAGATAATAATATAATTTATCCTAATTTGTTTGGGATAATTATTTTATTTATCTTTTATTTGGAAAAAGGATTAATGTAATAATTATCTCTTAATTATTAAATCCTTGGAGGACAATGATTACTCTCCTATATAAAGAGAGTTCTCCCAAGCCTTTTGACATAATGAAAAACACGCCATTTTGTGCAATTGGCTTAGAATTTTCGTCCATTGTACTTTGGGTTCGAGTTTAGAAAACTTCGGGTTTTCTAGGTAGCATATCGAGGAGGTCCGGCGGCTTGAAACACCATCCACCTGGTGGTGCTTGGAGACACACGTTGGAAGACTGTGGCTTCTCATCTAGCTTGGATCTAGGATTGAAGATTGTTCTTGGAGTTTATTCACCATAAACTGGTAAGCAATTTAACCCCCTCGTAGGTTAGATCTATTTATTTTATGTATTTTGGTTGACTGGATCTAGATCTATACTATTCCGTTGCGTAATCGGGTGGATATTGATCCATCCGATGATATTACATCCTACAATACTAACATCAGGGGAGCCCTTGGTAAGGTAATTCAGATCCTCCCTTCGCTGATCTTGTGGGGCCTTTGGAAAGATAGGTGCTGCAGCTTGCATGAGACCACCATGGAAATCAATCAGATTATCAAGAATGTAGTTGCAGATTTGCAAGGCACTAGTCAGGTTATGAATCTCACCCAAAAAAAACAGTGATGACTTAATTCTGGTTAACTTAGGCCTTATAAAAAATCTTGCTGCTAGGCCACAAAAGACTGCCATTGTTGTCAAATGGGAAGCTCCTCCTCCTGCATACTATAAACTTAATACTGATGGTTCCTCCCTTCAAAATCCGGGGCTTGCTGGAGGTGGTCTCATCATTCGTGATGAACACAACACTCTTATTATTGCAGGTACTAGAGAGCATATGGTATTGCTTCAAATTTTGAGGCAGAATTGAAGGCCCTTATTGATGGTACACAGCAATGTATTGATCTACAACTCCAAAATGTGGACATAGAATCTGACTCAAAACTGCTTGTTGAGATGATTCATGGTAAATCCAGCCTCCTTGGAGATATGTGGTGAGATTAATCTTCTAATTGAGACTTTGAATCGAGAATAATTTCAAGATCGCATGTTTACGGAGAAGGCAATATGGCGTGATTTCTTGGCTAAGAAGGCTGAGACATCCCAACACAACAGAACAATTCACGGGGGAGAGGTTGACGGGGGTCTTAGAGTTGTCCTACTTGAAGATTTGCTACAACTGCCCCATATCAGATACCATTAATGGATAGCAAATTGCAGATGGTCATCATACTTGGAAGCACCCTTCAGTTACTCTCTGAAGGGTGCAAACCAGGTTGTATCTACACTTCTTGTGCCAGTTTGTATTTAGCTTTTATATGCAGTTTATCTATTCATATGCTTCCCTGGCAGGATCAACTTGATCATCAATCACAGTGAAGGCTTCATCAGTCCAAGACTTCAGGGGATCATTGCTTGGATTATAATTGGTAGCAGGCTTCATTTCAAAGGAAGTTCTGCAAAGAGATCAAAAGCGTAAGATGGCGGCAAAAGATGATGGGCGATTCTCTCATGTTTTACATGATTTGCTTGAGGCTAGATAGGGCTTATAGGATGTTTCTGTTTTTCCTTTTGGTTGGGTGATTTGCCAGTGAGTTAAGGCTTGTACTCTTCCCCTAGCACCCGATTTTTCCCATCCCGGGTTTTTCGGACTAGGGGTTTAAGGAGGCAGGGTTGCTCACTGATGACATTATTGTAGTGAAGAGGCCATGGATTGCAGCACTGTAATTTCTCTCTGTTTTTTTTAATAAAATTACAGTTTAAAAAAAAATAAAAAAGAAAAAAAGAATCAAAGATAACCAGTACCATACTTTTTTTTTCCGCACCTCATTCATACATTCTTCGTGTCTTATAACATTGAAAAACTAACCCAGAGACACCCCTCCGAGGCCTAAGGTCTCGGGTTTGGTGGCTTTCTCTCGATGAGGAACAAACATAATTGATTGTTTGAAGAGGAAAATGAAATGAAAGCACAAGAAGAACCAAACAAGAGATAAAGGGGGGACAAAAATATATACACATACACAACTAAAAAGGCGTCTTCAGGGCAATAGGTTGAATATCCACATTTAACTTCTAAAAAATCGAACCTAACATTCCGATGTGGTGCCACGATAGTGATTGTGTAACTAAAGACACCATACTAAAAATGAGACGGTCTTGGTGGCAACGACAACAAGCTGGTGCACCGGAAGATGGTGCTAGAGACAGAGGGAAAGCTTTTTGAAACAGTATTTTGCACCACCGATAGAATGGTAATGTTTGAAGAAAGGAAAGTAAAAGTCGTAAGGGAACTAAAATGTAAGGTTTTTTTTAACCTTTTTTTTTTTTGAAGGTAAAAATGCAAGGTTTGAAAACCAAAAAACTAATGAAATTCTGTGAAAATGAAAACTATGATAGAATTTTTCTTATGTTTTTCAAACCGAAAGAGTGGAATTTCACTCCTTTTTATTTATTATATATATACGGCAACTCTTAGATATTAAAGATAATAATAAAGCAAGAATGTAAGCATTCATACGCAGACAGACAGATACATTCGTCACATGGTATGCCTTATACCGTATACAAGAGCCAAGTTTTGAACCCATGACCTTAAGATATTTATTCAAGCTTCCAACCAGTTGAGCTAAATGAAAAATTACATTAAGAATTATCTGAAATAATATACATACACGGTTTTAATATTATTAAACCCTACACCATGTTGGGTCTGCCCATGTAACCACGGTTACTATATGTGCCATATATACCAGAGGCACACATCTACATATTAGTTAGCATATTAAAAATAAGTATGGAGGTATGCCTTATACCATAAGCATAATCAAGGTTTGTCATAAGATATGTGCCTTATATACCATAGTAGACATATCTGCATAGTAGTTAATATATCCAAAATACATACAATTGTTCTGTTACATTTCTTTCCAAAAGTTTCTACTCCCTCCTAGACTCCAAGATGTCCTGGAAAAAAAAATGAAAAAGTTAATACAATATAAAACCAATCTTTGAAAATTAAATGATAAAATGAAATAAAAACCCAATCTTCACAAAGAGAAACTTAATACCTAATCATAGTCTCCAGCCATCCCATGAAGAATTACACTAACTACTTCTTCATACATCGTACGAAGAACTGCCTGAAATATGATAACATATTTTACGAAGTATGATAACATATTTTACGAAGTACATCTCACAGATAATCCACACAAAGAAAAAAGAAAATATTTAATGAACTACATCACAGTGTATTAACTTGATTTGCAAGAGTATTATTCTATAAAAAAACATTTAGTTTATTTTAACATCATTAACTTAATAAAAACACTATTCACCAATATTGAAAACACATGTTCTTCAAACGCATGATGAAGAATCTGCATCAGTATTCTTTCATTCACAATAGCTAAAAACACCTGAATTATAATTACATATTTTATTAAAATGTGTTATCTTAATAAAAACGCAATTCACCATTATGGAAAATACCTGCTCTTGAAAAGCAATGTGAACAATCTCCATAAAGTGTTCAAAATGTGTTATCTTAAAAAAAACGCAATTCACCATTATGGAAAATACCTGCTCTTGAAAAGCAATGTGAACAATCTCCATAAAGTGTTCTTCATGGATAGTGGCTACAATCACCTAAATTATTATAACACATTTTATTAAAATATACTATGTAAATACGGCATAAGTTTCTCTCAACAAGGATAAAGTTTTGGAAAATGCTATGTCCACTACACAAAAGTGTAGTGGATGATGTAGTGGATGATCTGTCCACAGATTGGAGAGAGAAATATTTTTTTTTTGTGGGTCCTGACTAAATATGTGGTATGGATGATGTTGTGAATGATGTAGTGGAGGAAAATGTAGTGTATGTAGCACTACCGTAAAGTTTTAGCTGCATTGACCACAGCAGCTACATCATCAGCAGCCTATACAAATGCAATTATTCAAAAACAATAATCTATAAAAAACAAAATGCTACTTTCTTAGGTTTTATTCTCAAACAACTTTTTTTATATAAATATTGACAACATATATATAATAAAATAATATTCCTTCATCCAGTATCAACTCACTGGTCTGTGATGTCAGAAACAACATATAACCATTTTTCTAAAAAGAACCAATCACAAAGACCACACATTGACAAACACGTATACCACACCCTTTATTTATTTCTGCCTTTATTTGAAGTTCATTATTGGGATGTAGGCATCTATTATTTAGATTGTAAAACACTAATAAATAAGCACAGGAAAACTTGTTCTAAGTTCACCATTATGAAAATAAATAAAACATGTTTGATCCTCCTGTTCAAGTTGTCAATCTTCACAGTAAATTTTCTTTGAAATTCATCCATTAGTTCATTAGCCGAAATATGTTAGAAATATCATTTAGAGGGTAAGGCAATAAAAAATGAAAAAAAAAAAAAAAAAAGACTATTATAAGTTAACCAATACGACAATAAATGACACATGCATTTACAATCGTCTCATCACTCTGTCCCTAGTGTTCTAAAGGACGGGGTAGGCGGCCACCAACCGCCCCGTTTACACCGTAGGCGGACCCGCCCCGTTTACACCGTAGGCGGACTTGTCTAGGCGGTCTAGTCGATTTAGGGCTTATGATTTAAATACTTTTGTTTAGATCTAAATTTAGATATAAAAAAATATATAATTAAAAAAAAAAAAACAGCCGCATTTTTCGTCTCCCCCCAGCCCGGCTTGCTCTACTTGCTCCACATTGTTTATGTCACCTTTTTTGAAAATATCCCTTATTATTCTAAGAAGCATATTTCTATAACTGATCAGTGATCACACCACTTTCTGGGAAATTCCTCTAATTCCTAGTACTGAATCTATTATAGAATGAAGTTATGAGCCTAGTAACGGAATCTCTGAAGCCAAGGAGGATGTTATTATCTTCTGAAGACCGATATTGGTTCTACAAGAAAGTGAACAATAAGGGATTATCTAGCTAATTGAGTGTTAGTTTAGTCTTTTTATGTTCGGTTCCTCTTTTGTACATAATGGTTAACTATACTATTTTAGCTGTTTCATTTTGAATCCCCAAGGCCAAATGGTCTCCTTTATACAATCGTAATACGGAAAAATAAATGAAAAACTAATAAATGAGAATACGGAAAACTTGTTTTAAGTTGATCATTATGAAAAACACCTGTCCCTCCATCTTCATCGAGTTGTCCTTCATTGCACTCACTTGATTTTCAGAATCACTAAATTTAAAAAAAATAAAAAAAATGTAAATTATTTAGTTTAGTTAACAATCAATAGCTTTAAGAATACCTATGCATGAATCTAATGAAAGGTCCAATTTATAAACTCAGTAATCCGAAGAAACAAAAAGATATTATGGTTATCATATAGGAACAGCAATCATTTATATATATTATAATATACTAAAAGATAACCATAAGAAAAATTAATTTAATTTTCATAATATACTAAAAGATAACCATAAGTAAACTTATTAATAAATAAAATCTCTAACATTTTATCTTGTTGTCCAACTTCTTCATCAGTTTAATAACTTAAACAACACTTGGAGTAACTTTAAGTACACTTAATATGACAATAAATTAAACATGTTTAATGTTTGCATTTTAATGTTTTGCCCATCAGTGAAGTAATTTGCATTTTAAGATCATTCCCCTCTTAACCCACCTAATTCACCAATATGGAAAATGCAATTATTTAATTAGATATGTTACCCATCAATGTCTTTACGAAATACATATTAATCAAATGATAATTTGATAAAAAGACCAATTTCATTAACATTATATATGCTTACGATAGCAAAAACTTAAAAACCGCAAGTAACCGTTCTACGGAAAAGTTGAAGAACATATATTGGGTTAGTTTTTTTTTTTTTTAATTATCTTTTTCTAGAATATAGTTAATGTGCTTAAGAGCAACTCGTAAATACATAATAATGTAACAGAAATTGTTAATGTGCTTAAGAGCAACTCGTAAATACATAATAATGTAACAGAAATTAAAATGGACTAAAGTATACACCCTCCGTCCTATTTTATCTCTCTACGTTCTTTTTTTTTTTGATTTGTTTCAAATAAATGTTCACTTTGTGCATTAGTTTTCAAATTTCTTCCAATGCTTCTCTCTTTACAATATTTACAATAAAAAGATTTGTGCATTAGTTTTCAAATTTCTTCCAATGCTTCTCTCTTTACAATATTTACAATAAAAAGTGTGTACATTAAATACCCCCAACAACTTTTTAAGGGCATAATGTAAAAATATTAAATCATTTAATTTGATTCAAAGCATTAACTACGCTTTCTTAATCCGTGTGAAAAGTTAAACGGAACAAATAAAATGGAACAGAGAGTACTATGAGTCTATGATTCAAAGGGCGGATCTGTGTGTCTCCGGATGGGTCACATGACCGTGATCCGAGAAATTTTCCTTTTGTATTAAAAGGATGTTGTTTTGTTGTTAAAAACGTAATTTAGCTGTTAAAAATGTATTTTTAGACTCCCGTGACAACACTAAAATATTTTTTTGGATAAAAAATCTAGTTTTAAAGTCTGTGACACCTCTAAGAAAAACTTATAGATCCGCATTCAAGCAATTGAATGTATATCATAAAATTTAAATTTAAATGTCCTAAATCATAGTCACTCCAGCAAATGTCAATCAGAAAAAGCCAAAAAGAAAATCATGAAGTAAATTAGTTATAATAATAATATTAATAATAATAATAAATAAATAAATAAACATACCGTATATTTCGGTCCACATCAGTGTTTGTGTTTTTGATATCTGTTTAGTTGAAATCCAGAAATCCTCCTCCATGCTCAACCGCAAATAAATGATTTTATCTTAACCTATATGCAAAAAGATTAAAATGTCAAAATAATTCTTAGAGGAAACACTATGTGTCACATTAAATCATCCTTTAAATAATTTTTTTTTTGTGAAGATTCAAAACAAAAGCATTAGCTCACAACAACAAAAAGAAGATCCAAACAACACCAAGTTTGTGGTCATCTAAAACTCTTACAACATGATTTTCATCCTTTTGATCAAAACACACACAATAAAAAGACTTTTATCATCATATGTTACTAGGAAAACAAAAAAGCAGATCTAAATTCGTAGAACATGATATTAAAAAAAAGAATATGCAGATCTAAAATCTTATCAAATTCTTGTTAGCTAATGCTAAAAAAAATAAATTAAAAAAAAAATTAATTGCTGAGATTCGAGACATAGAATTTGTAAAAACAAGACTAAACCTGTAAGATATGAAAATTCATGTGCATAAGACCAACGGTGAAATAAAAGTTTGAGATTTTACAAAGTAAAATAGAGGAGAAGATTGAAATACTACACTTAAATATGAGAGAAAGTGAAACTTTTTTTCACCAGATGGGGGTTTTGGTGATTAGAGACACAAGTAGCAGATCTATAATTTTTGTCGACCGGAGGCATAAATGGTATATATTAACAACAAAACTACATTGTAAAAAGAAAGAAAAATCTGAACATGATGTAGATCTGCAACCACGTACCTCTCGCATAAGTACTTGTATCCACAAGGAAGATGCTCGTCAATGAGAAGCAAACAGAGACGTTGAGATCTAAAAATAAAATAAAAAAACTAAAGAATGCGAATTTGTTTACAAACTTCCGGCGAAGATTGAGAAGTGGAAGAGTGCCGGCAAGGAATTCTCCGACTGAAAACTTTTTCTCTGTGCAATTTTTATTGCTACTATTTCTAACAAAATGTCTTTGCAAGTCGTATATGACTTGACCTTATATTTGAGACATGTGGGACCGAGTTAATTATTTAAAAGACTATATTAAAATCCAGAATGTTTTAGAAGGTTCTAGATATTATTCAACCTTAATAATGGGGGTTGGGATCAGCTGTCCAAGAAAGCTGTCCAAGTTTGCTGTCCACTTTAATACTACGTCGTTTTGCTCTCATCTACTTTAACAATTTATTTATTTTTTGTCTTTTCTTTCTGTTCATTTACAAACTTACTTTTCTTGTCGTCTTCTTTTTTCCTCTCCGGTGCATTCAGATTTCAGGCAACTAGTATAATTGCCTCTACAATTCTATCTTCCTTCGTAATTTGTAAATAGTCCAAAAAAAATAAAAATTTACGGATTTGTAGTTCATTCAAAACAGCTTTTCTGTTCATTAAAAAAATCCATGAATATTTTACAGAGGTTCTTTCCAGCCTTGTTAGTTGCTCACCTACAGTCAAATGGAAAGAAAATGAAATCAAACTATTATTGGAGTAAATAGAAAACAAATCCCTATTTGACCGTGAGGGATCGAGTTTTAAGAAATAGGTGGACTAGAACACAATTTTGTTGGAGATGAAGATACCAACAACAACAGAAAACAAATTCATTTTCACAGCAATAATTGCATCTTTGAAAAAGGATATTTCTTCTTTGAGGGGTGAATCTCTTGGATGGGCAGTAGAGGGGAGAGGGCGGTTGGAAATTGAAATCGGGGAGAAAGCGTATTTTTGGGGTTTTTTTCTTGAGATGCTCGTTTGAGGGAAAAAATTTGTTAAAGTAAATGAGAGCAAAACGACGTAGTATTAAAGTGGACAGCAAACTTGGACAGCTGATCCCAACCCTAATAATGGGATGGGAAACTTGTGGCTGTACCTATGTGTAACAACACATCTCTATCTCTATCTCTACTATTCTAATCTCTATCTCTATCTCTATCTCTATTATTATTCTAAAAGTGTAAGTGTGTTTCCCCAAAAGTGTTTCTCCCTCATTTAAATAATTAAAATAAATGAAATATAAGCATAAATTAAGTAAAATAAACCTAACTAAATACACGTTTGCAACTTGATTCCAAACATAAATTGCTTCTTGATTCATAATATATAAAAAAGATAATCCTAAAAAAGAAATACGAAATAAAAAATATATGAAAAAAAAATCTTAAAATTTATAAACAAAATCAAACGAGATCCTTCATTGAAAATCAATTAAAAATATAACTATCTCTATCTCTATCTCTATCTCTACATCTCTATCTCTACAATTCTAAAAGTGCGAGTGTGTTTTCTTCAAAAAAATGTTTCTCTCATTTAAATAATTAAAATAATTGAAATAAGTAAAATATAACCATAAATTAATTAAAATAAACCTAACTAAATACACATTTGCAACTTGATTCCAAATATAAATTGATTCTTGATTCATAATATATAAAAACAAAAGTCCTAAAATAGAAATACGAAATAAAAGATCTAAAAAAAAAATCCTTAAAAACGAAAATTATATACAAAATCAAACAAGATTCTTGATTGATTAGTTTTAAAGAAAATTATAAAAACGAAAATCATTAAAATCCTTGATTGATTATAAATTAGATAAATATAGAAAAATCATTAAAAAAACATAAATAATCAAAATATTTGATTGATTATTGATTAATTAATTGGATTCAAAAAATATTATTGATTAATTAAAATAGAAAAAAAGTATAAAAACGAAAATATATAATAAAAAAATAGATTTAATAATAAACGAAGTAGATTAAAAACCGAAAATCGTTATAAATACGAAAATACATTAAGAAAAACCGAAAAATCATTATTAATACGAAAATACATCAAAAATCAAAAATATTTATCATCGCACATTAGCAATTAAATTAACTCAAACAAATATAGACTTAACTCTAAACAAATACATACTTAACTCTCTCAATAGCCTATTGAAAATCCGGAAACATGGCAACAATATGGTGTAAGAGAAATCATTCACCGAAGGCAAATATAACACATTATATCTCATTTCGACCAATATCCTTGATGTGAATTTTTTTTTTTAAATTGAAAATATAGTTCCTACAAAAAAAAATTACAATATAGTTAAGCACAATATTAAATTTTCATCATTCGCGTGTTTGTGTTGGTAAATATGATATATTATATGAAATTTAACAACGTAATTTAACGTTATACATTGTGAAGTACGTGCTTAACTCATAAATAATAATATAGTGTACGATGATAACCTTGTATAAGTTTTAATTGTTTCAATTGTAAATTCAATTGTGGAATAGACATCAATACAAACTAAATATAAACTATATAACTTTATAAACACGTCTATTGTTACAATATAATATAGACAAGTTGCAGCATAAAAGAATGGATGTTGAAAAAACCTTTGGACCAAACAAATCTCCAAACATATTTGAGGGCTTGATTCAGAGAAAATTGGAAACCTCCCACCAATTATTCTTTTGTCACGTTGTAATCACTAAGCATAATGTGAAGTCTTTATACGTCAAGAATTTGAGTTGTTGTGGCAATACTTTAAACTTGACACAACTATAAGACATATTTCAAATATTTGCAAAAATCAATAATTTAAAGGCCAATACTTATGACATGTCAAAACTTTTATTATGAACTAAATATAAACAAAAATATGTAATTTTCACTTTAATGATATTCAATCACTTTATCAATATGCGACTTTGTTGCTTCGGATGTCATAACTTATTCATTTACAATATATGATCAAACACACAATATGTGACAATTAATATTCAAAAGAATAGTCCTTCCAATTTATCACAAAACTATGTACACAAATCGAAAGCAAAAACAAGAGTAAACTGCTATGATAAAAGGGACCAATATAATTAGTTACATTATTTATTACTTAATGTGATAAATAATCATTTTTTTAAAGAGTGACCAATCAATATACTAATCAATTAGCTCTATCAAAAGCCCAATAGACCTAAGCTAGAACGGAGGTCACTGGTTAGGTCTGATTGGAGACGAGGTGGCATTTCTTAAAAAGCGGGAACGTAAAGGTCTCTTACATGAATACTTTTTTCAGTTGTCTTTTGAAATTCTAATCTCCTTCAACAAAGTAATTCACTTTTTCTTTTGAAACCGAAATCCTCCCTGAAACCCCAATGGCTTCTATTGAAGATTAAGGTACCTCGGTTTTAGAAGTTTTGGGTCCATCTAAAAGTACTCAACCCGCTCAAAAGAAAGGTAAAAACTCACGTTGTGGTAGTACTTCCTGGTGTTGAGGATATTCCATCCTCCCTTATCGTCGATGCTGCCACATGGGATATTTTCCGGACTTATGATGTCGACGGACAATATTCAATACTCATCTTCGGTCATCTAATAAGAGGGCCAATAAACCCCCTGAAGGTTTTATGACCGTTTACAAAGAACAATTGGTGGGACATCTCCAATTGCCTTTCAATCCATCCCTCATACATGTCCAGGGATTTGTCTGGTCCGTAGGTTTTTTTAGTAGCCAGCAGTCTATGCTTCAGCTTGTTTATATTATGTTGTAACAATAGACGTGTTCTTGAAGTAATGTTGTTTAGATTCTGTTTGTATTTGTGTCTATTCCACAATTGAATTTACAATTGAAACAATCAACTCATACAAGGTTATAATTGTACACTATACTATAATTTTATGATTTAAACACGTTCTTCACATTGTATAACGTTAAACGTACTTAACAATGTATAACATTAAATTACGTTGTTAAATTTCATATAAATATATCAATTTAACCAACAATGTATTACTAAGCTTAAAGGACATCTTGAGAAATTTTAACGCATTTGGAATAATGATGGTGGTATTTGGAGGTGATTTTAGACAAGTGCTTTATGTTCAAACTGAACGATACTACAAACGATAGAGGAAAACTTGTTGAAGTCATACTTGTGGTCAATGATGGAAAACTTATATCTTTCTAAAAATATGAAATCAAGAGAAGATCTACGTTTCAGTCAATATTTATTAAGGGTGCATCAGTTGTGGACAAGAACCAACAAACACTGAATGAGACATAGAGTTACCAAAAGAAATGATCATTGAATATGATGAAATGATGATGAGGTTTCTGAAAATCATTTAATCAGTTTTATCTTTCTATCTAAACATGAAGAATGCATTCTCAACGAATACATTACAAGCAAAGCAATCATCAGCCACGATTAATGAACATGTTGATAAGTTGAAAGAAAAATTGATATCAACCTTTCCAGAGAGAATGGATATTGTTCCAACAACTTTGATAAGACTATTTATGATGCTAATGATTATTACCAAGAAGAATTTCTCAACATTTTGAGACCAAATGAATTGCCATCTCACAAATTAGTGTTGAAAAAGTATTCACCGGTAATGTTGTTCAGAAACATAGATCTAGCAGAAGGATTATGCAATGGTACAAGGATGATATTTAAATGGTTAAAAAGAAACATGATACATTCTGAAATCACAATTGGGCAACATTATGGAAAGTAGGTTTTAATCCCACATATTTCATTCTCACCGGCAGAAAACGAAGGATACCCATTTCATTTACAAGAAAGCAATATCATATACGTCTTTGATTTGCAATGACCATCAATAAAACACAAGGACAAACAAAACCATTTGTAAGAGTTTAATTGCCTCGACCAGTGTTCTCTCATTGACAACTATATGTTGCACTTTCAAAGGGAACATCAATATCAACTAGGTAACACCCATAGATGTACAAAAACATATATTAAACAAACAAGTTATACAGTCTGTTATGTAAATATTATATTCCTTTAATATCATTATTCCTTTATTTTCATTAAATAATTCATACTTACTCTTATGAGTACTTATAAAAAAATGATGGCACTTCTTAATAAAGAATGACAGCACTATGGAAGAGGATGACACATGGAGATTGGAGAATGGAAGATCACAGTATCGACAACTGCATCATTAAGCATTGAGTTCCAAACTGGAATTTCACATTTCTATAAATTTCTGTTGTTTTATTTTACATCTACTCAACTTCTTACACTTTTATGTTTATCTTGAAATCCACTATAGTATCTGACGATGTCTGAAATCGTCAATGATGAGATTAGATCATTATGCGAGTAATTAGGCTTCGTAAGGATAATCCAATTATTTGATTGGTGGATTTTGTGATGAATTATATCTGAGCCAATGTGATTGATTGCCTACGTACCCAGAGGAATAGAGATCAAGCTATTAATAGAGTTTTGAACTTGTGAGGAGTGAATACTTTTTATATGATCCTCTTTCCGAAGAAGATGCCTTTGAGCACATGATTGGAGACATGACTGAAACCATAGGACGGTTTACAGTTCGTGCAATAATAGAGGTGAGAATCATGGAGGCATTATTGTGGCAGTTATAGACTGCTAAATGACTGACCGGTCATCTCGAAACATGAAGTCATCGATGATGATCTTCCCCGTGTTGTAGACACTTCATATCGGACTCATAAAAGTTATCTGAGTATGAGGACCTAAATTGGGCTAAACTTTTGTGGCCCATGTGGTAAGAGGATCTGATATAGCCCATTAGGTGGCACGTGTATGATGTCGGGCCATACCCACATCAAAAGCCCCACAGACCTGAGCTAGAACGAAGGTCATAGGTTAGGCCTGATTGGAGATAATGTGAAACTTCTGAAGAAGCGGGAGCCCAAAGGTCTATGACATTAATGCATTTTCCAACTGTCTTTTGATTCAAATATCTATTATCAAATTTTGAGATCCCAATTCACATGTACCTTGGCATATGTACTAATCATTAAATCGTGTAATCAAGACGTCTCTCTGAATTCACCATTATAAAATATAAGTCCTTCGATCTGAATCTTTTTGTGCTTTTCCATTATAATCAAAGTCCTTTGGATTTCAGAGTATGCCCATTATCAACAAAGTCATTCACGTCTTCTTTTGAAACCGAAATCCTCCCCGAAATCTCAATGGCTTCTATTGAAGATTAAGGTACCTCAATTCCAGAATTTTTGGGTCCATCTGAAAGTCATCAACCCACACAAAAGAAAGGTACAAACTCATTTAAGGTTGTGGTAGTACTTCGTGGTGTGGAGGATATTTTATCCTCGACGCTGCCATGGAGGAGATTTTCTTCACTTATGATATCGACCTGAAAATATTATGTACTCGCCTCCCGTCATCTGATGAGAGGGCCAATAAACTCCTTAAAAGTTTTATGACCGTTTACAAAAAAAAACAGTTGGTGGGAGGTCTCCGATTGCCTTTGAATCCAACTCTCATACATGTCAAGAGATTAGTCTGGTCTAGAGACTTATTTCAATATCCATTCTTTTATGATCCATCTTGATTAAATTATGTTGTAACGATTAACGTGTTCATAATGTTACATATATTAAATTGTGTTTGTATTGATGTTTATTCGACAATTTAATTTACAGTTCAAACACTCAACTTATACAAGGATATCGTGGTACACTATACTATTATTTTATTAGTTAAATACGTACTTAAAATATGTTGTTAAATTTCATATAATTATATCAATTTAACCAGCACCAACATGTGCAACGCACGTGTATTTTGCTAGTTATAAAAAATATACTACCTTTTTTACACATTTGTAAAATATGTTTTTGGGGATTTAGGAATTACAACGCTTTGCAGCTTCTTTCGCCCACTTGCTCGCATCGCTTCGCCATTGACCCTCTGCGTACCGCTACACCCCTCCGTGGCCTGCCAAGGTACATTTACTTTTTTAACTTCTACTTAATTTTTTTTTCCCACCAAATTCACTAATGTTGAGCAAGCAAGATGTGTCACATGCTCCATAAGATTGAGAACAGACAAAACACAAACAAGCAATATGTTTTCTTAGCAATTTTTTTTATGAAGAATCTTTCTTTTCTTCTAGTACGTTGGCATAATGCTCACACCATTAGCTTCCCAGTAATGTCAAACATAGATTCAGAGTTTCTCTTCTTTTTTTCTTCCTATTTTACCATTCGGCATTAAAACATGAACTTGAACAAATATATGTAGAAAGAAAAACATGAAAATACATAAACATATGCAGAAAAAACATGAAACAGAACAAAGTAATTGCTAAAATGTGGACCTTGTACAACAGAAGACATAGTGAAGCAGATCCAAATGCATAAACTTAAAATCTTGACACCCGAAATCCGAAATGAATGACAAAAGATGCTTGAAATGAATTGAATCGAGTGTTAAAAGCTTTCACTATAGATGAAGGGGAAGATGGGAGCTAAGAGGATTACCACCGGGCACCATCGCCGGTGAGTGCTTAGCGGGAGAGTGAGGGGAGACGTCCTGGGAGGGAAGAATCGAAATTGGGAATGAATTTGCGGGGAAAAAAAATAAATTAAGTAGAAGTTAAAAAAGTAAACGTACCTTGGCGGGCCACGGAGGGTGTAAGCGGCACGCTGTGAGAGAAGCCAGCCTAAGCGCGGCGAAGCGCAATGACGTTATACCCTAAAACCCCGAAAACACATTTTACAAATGTATAAAAAAGGTAGTATATTTTTTATAATGTGTTGTTACACATAGGTACAGACACAAGTTTCCCTAATGGGATTTTGTAAAACGTTCTAGAATAACTAAATTATAGAAAAAATGTTTGAATGGCACGAATGATATACCACGATTGACTTGATCTCGAACACAATTATTATCAATATACCGATATGCTTCTTACGATAATGAAATGTCGGGTGATTGTGCATAGGCGAATCCACACTATACATAATGGATCTGCGGACCCCGTTAAAATAAGAAAATATTATATTTTACTTATAGAAAAATATTTTGAATCCAGTAAAAAAAAATATTTATCTTAAAAAACATTTACGGACCTCGCTGAACTTAATTTTTTGATCCACCACTGTGATCGTGTAGCGTCAATAATATTACGGTAACTATTCAGAGTAGTGGAAACCACAATGCTAAGACCACTAAACAAAAGAGAAACATGTTGAGTTCAACACTTGTGTTAGCAAACGTAACGATACTCGGCTTCGGTAAATGAAAATGCAACCGACCATTGTTTGTATGAGGTCCAGAAGATAATATTTTTTACCCAAAAAGACTAAATATGCACAAGTAAATGAATAATCATCATTGTTTTCACCCTAGTAAACATCATGGAAATGATGTAGCACGAACGATGATTGTTGATAACAGGGGCGTATCCACATGTATTAGGGTGGGGTCAGATAACCCCATTGAGATCCGGAGAATTTTTTTTAGTATTAAAACGATGTAATTTTGTTGTTAAAAAATGTAATTTTATGGTTAAAAAATATAAATTTAGGCTCCGGTGATCCCACTAAAACAAATTTATAGACTAAAAATGTAATTTTAGGCTTTGGTGACTCCACTGAAACAATTTTCTGAATCCGCCACTGGTTGATAAACATGAACATTGTGATCAAAAGTTCCAATGAGATAACGAAGCAGACGTTAAAATAGATTAATATGATGAGAAGCAGGGCTTATGCGTGTATTGAGCTTTTTTTTTACGAAAAGAACATTGCTCAGTATTGTAAGCTTTAAACGACGTTGTGACATTCTATGCGATCGAGAAGGGGACCGCGTAATGAGAGAGTGAGCCCATAAAGATCAGACGATAATAGAGTGATATTCAAATTAGCTTATAACGTGTTAGCCTTGGTGAGAAGATTCGTCATATAACACATTTGAGAGAGCAAAAGGTCACGATTGGTGAAAAGTGGCTTCGTTGCAGAAAAAAATTTAAGTGAGACGACCAAAATATTTTAATGAAAACCAATCAGGGAGAAGATCAACAAAATGTTAAAGAAATGTTAATTAGTGTCTATAACAATAAGATCGTTGATGAGGGTCGAACTGAGTCTCGCCACGTGTCATCTCCTAATTGATCAAACAATAAATGAAGACAGAGAACTGCAACATTCAGGGCAAGGAGCTCCACTTTAGGCCTAAGGGCAGACCTGAACCTTAAGTGGGAGGTCCTACCCGTTCTTCTGAACAGCAATTATTTAATTAGCCACCACCGCAGGTCGGCTAATTTGTTACCTGCGTCGAGCCTCACTTATCTGATTTTACCCACCACCGCAGGTCGGCTAAGTTGCTGGGGAGTCGGTCTGAAGAGGCTCGATGCAAGTCGGCCAGAGCCTCACTTATCTGATATTGCCCACGTGCACAATAGGTGAGATAAACATGGAAAGAATCCCCAGACATTATGACTCTGATCCTTTCATTCAAATTGCCGTATCCATCTTCTAAAATCACGGAGATTAACGCGTACAAATCCACAGCGGTTACAAGTGAGAATCCTTGAAGGATACGACAACGAAAATAACCTACGGCATAAGTGTTCCCTATAAAAACATTCCTTAGATTTACGATAGACTTAATTCTTGAATAATTATAGGATACGTAGGCAGCTTGGATTACACAATCTCAGACTCAATCTAAAAATACACAAAACCACCCCCCGTTCCATACTTTTTCTAGGCTTAAATCTTTTCGAATTGTCACTATGAAAATACAACCCGGATTTATTGATAAACGAGGTCCAGCATCGTCAATCGTCGACCCAGACGAATATAAAAGACATTAAAACGAGACATTGTCATAAGAACGAGCATCAACATTAATTGATATAAAACTTTTTGGTCGATTACAATTTAATTGTAACGCCCCGTTCCGGACATCGAGTCCATATCCGGAAAAAAACGTTCGGCACATATAATATTAAATAAATCAATATTATATGTAAGCCTCTACTACGTCGTATCGAGTTTAGCATTAGCGGAAGCTAAAAGACTCGGGTAAAAATTTCTTTTGATGCAAGAATAGAAATGCAATGACTAAAGATAGAAAGAATCCAAAGCCAACGATATGTAAAGCTTACAACAGTTAGAAGTTTAAAAGAAAAGTAACATAGTTATCTTACAAGAAAACCAAAAGAAAGTACAACAAGTCTCTTAACAAAAGAAATGCAACAAAGTCATAGTTTATAAGTCATCTTCGAAATCCTCATCGAAGTCTTGTTCCACATGCAGTGGCGGAATCATAAATTTTTTTCGGGGTGGTCTTGGTATATAAACTGCAATGCTAAAAAAAATCCGGAAAAGAAATATGGGGTGGTCTTGGTATATAGACTATAAAGCAAAAAAAAAAAAAAAACGGAAAAAATATGTTGGTAGTGGGATTTGAACTTACAACATAGAATTATGAAGACTGAAAATGATTTGTTCTTAAACAAATCATAAGGTCTTTTGTTCAAGAAAAAAAACACATAACATACTAATATTAACAATACTATTAATACAATAATATATTTTTTTTTCAAATTGGGGGGCATGAGACCACCCCACCCCTCACTTAGTTCCGCCCATGTCCACATGTTCATCTTCTCATCCCCAAACACAAACAATATGCATTCGATGTAAGTACAAAGGTATTTAGTAAAAGACAGAACCTATTGTATTAAACAAGTATATAAAGTACTCCATCCGTCCCGCAATATAAGTCCTTTTAACTTTTTTTTGGTGTCCTAAAATATAAGTCTTTCTCACATTTCAATACAAGATTAATACATTGTTTTTACTTTCACACTAAACAATGCAATATTATAGTCACTCCCAAAAAACAATACAATATTTTATCTTGAAATAATAAAAAGTAACTCATTTATGATTTTTCTTAATCTGTGTGAAAAGTTCAAAAAGACTTATAATACGGGACGGAGGAGTATTCATTATGATTATTAAATTATCTTTATAAGCCAACTCAATCTAGGGTTCATGCTCATCAACATGTCATGACTAAATGTTTCTAACTTAGCTTATCTTTGTTATACCCGCATTCAAGAGCACTACGCATGGTGTATATCCACCACGAGATATCGTTTGCAACCTAACAATGGATCACACTCGTAGCCACGGGTTTAACCCGATAGTGCACGCGTTCAGCGAAGTCCATCTACCATTCAACCTAACTGGACTCAAACTCTTGTTCCTATATTAGGTTCCGGACCTATTCAATGTCCTTGTCTAAGTGTCAACCTCATGCCTTTCTTGGTCTAAAAGCTACAGAAAAATCGCAATCGTTCATAAGGCTGTGATGATAAAAGGGAATGTGTGAAACATCCATTCAGCATCTTGGCGAGGCGACCTTGAATGGTGAAGTCCTTTCATGGATATCCCTTCTAGGTTTGCAGCCATGGTGGATGTGTTTCTCTTTTACAATTTGTTTTTATATAAGATCTGGCCTTGGGTGTTAGAACTTGATATGTTTTTCACCATATCATATCCCGTAGCTAAGCTAAGCTGGAATGTGTAGTTGCTCTTTTAAAGATTTGTGTCCCACTATACTATTACTATACCCCTCCGAAAATTGAAGTTTTAGATAGGATGTCCAATATATACTACTTTCTTCTTCTTCTTCAGCCTACCAAGGCAAGTAGTATGACGAGTGGCGATGCATGCAAAAAGTGGATTTTGGTTACTTGTCAGGTACTCTAGTGCTAATCTTTCTTTGGTTTTCGTTCATCATTTCACTTTCTTTTTTTAATTAATGGGATCATCATCATCCCATCATGTTGGGTTTTTTGCATAGTTGTCGAGGTGCTCGCCTAGACGAGAGAGTCGAGGTCTTACTGCGGCTACGGTTGCATCGGTAAGAAGCTGTATGAAAAAGGTAAGTTTGTGCATGTGTGGCTTAGTTTAATCGAGATATCATTGGGTGGTTAGTGCATATGCTTCCGTCTGCAATTGGTTTGACTGACGTGGTTGGAACTTACGGTGCTCCCCAGGCACATTTGAATATTTCTTTGATAGGAATTCATACATTTTAGGTTGGAATTAACCCTTTTTTTTTGGTGCACTTTTACTAATTTTCTCGATAGGCGACCAGTACCCAAGCTCGCCTTTTCTTTTAATTAACCCTTTTTTTTGGTGGACTTTTACTGATTTTCTCGATAGGCGACCAGTACCCAAGCTCGCCTTTTCTTTTTTAACGGATACTACAGATACAAACATATTTTTGTTCTCACTATGACTTGAACCCAGAACCTCCACGTGAAGGACAATAGTACTTACCAGCCAGTGCCTTGTTGGCCAAGCTCATCTATTTTTTAATATATGAAAAGAGTAGAATATAATAAATATAAATAAATAAAAGACAAACATACATGATCACAAGAAAAAAAAAAAAAGTAGACTTCGGTCTGAAATCAAATATCACAAAAATAAAACATTATAACAACTCTATGAATATTCCTCAAAATTACTCAAGTATCGATTAGAAGCATGTTCTCAAACATAATTGAATGTTCGCAAGTAAGTTAGTGTTTGTTCGTATAGGAGCGAGTTTGTAATATTTTTCAAACTTGGTATATTAAGCAAAAACACATACTAACGAGTAAAAACACAAACTCGTTTGTGAACGACCATGTTCATTTAACAACATTTTGAGTAGCAAGCCAAACTCGAACACGAGTTTAAACAAAATTTACTCTATAAATGAACTGGGCTTGAACATATTTTTTTCCGTTTATCAAACGAATGAACACAAACGAGCTATGATCTAAACAAACACAAGCATGAACAACTAATAGATGGTTTGCCTCGGCTCATTAACAACTCTAATCAAACTCAACAAGATTAGTTTGTTAATTAAAAGAAAACACTATCATCATAATGTCATTGAAACCAGGGACAGAGGCAGGAATCATGCTATGGGGCAGAATTCTCGGATAAAATTCTGAGAGAAAGTGTTTGAAAAATAACATTCACAAAGAGACATTTATGAAAATTGTCGGTCTTTTATGATAATGGAAAAAGAGTAAATCGCCAACATTTTTAGCATTTGAAATGGGATAATAACATATTGGATCTCATGTTGTACGACAGTTTTTATAGTTTTACTATGAACATTTCATTCTGCCACTTTTATCTCTTATTTTCGCTTTATTTTTATATAAAAAACAGAGAAAATGAATTTGCTAAAAATCCAAAAATATTAAAATAAATAAAATGAAGAAAAATAATTTAGAAAATAGACGATATATTAGAAGAGAAATTTATATTAAAAAGAGCACGTTTAGAAGAATTATGAGTTTTTTTGAAAGAACCAAAACAAACAACAAGAAGACGGAAAAGAGAAAAGAACAAAAAAATTTGCCTTTGTTGTGAGTCAAACCTGCAACCTAAACAAAACAGACTATATACCTATACCAGCTGCGCTGCACGTCGAGTATTATTTTTAGCATTCAACATGTTACTTATTATCATATGCTTCTTAATAAACAGGGATAATATAGGTATTTCAGAAAAATTACGGGGGCATATCCCTTGCCCCATACTAGGTCCGCCCCTGATTGGAACCGCACGTTAAAGCACTCGTGTTAGGGTTAAACACGATGAGCCACACGTTAAAATACTCGTGTTAGAACAGTGAAGCTTGCATGGAAGTGTCATAGTGAACAAAAAGTGTACATAGTTGAACTTAATTCCATTATCTATGAAAATATGTATACAGTAACACAACTGAAAATGTATTCCATACACAACTAATCTTCCCGACTTCTATCTCGCTTGTATGGTGTCTCAACATGGGGAGACATTCTGTGTGGAAACATCTACAATACACATTATCCGGAGATGTCTCCACTTACGCACATTAGACAAAGAGCTCCCGACATTTTATACAGTGGTGATATCATAATATGGAGACATAAACCACACAGTGTGAGTGTTTTTTTAAGATATATATCTGCATATGATGTCTGCATATATGCGAGACTATACAAAAAAGTTCCCATATCAAGAGACTTGTGTATAGTGTCTCCACATATGGAGACATCATATATATAAACATCTACAACACACATTTTCATGCAGATTACATTGTAAATGTGTGGTATAGATGTCTCAAACAATATAAAGAAATTAGGCAAAAAGTTGCACAAAGTAGCTGCTGCTGCAAACATGCTTTGATGTGCCGGCAATATGTTTCTAGGCTGCTGTTGGGCTTGAGCAGCTGCTGTTGATGTGCCAAAATTGCAGCAACATTATGTATAGGACGGTTTTATTGACACCCTCTGATTACCTTCGGCACCACAATTCAAAACAAACTTTAAGATGTCAATGTAAATGTAGTGCCGGAAGTAATTAGGAGGTGCAAACAGAACCCATAAACTTAGTGCTGAAAAACAGAAAGTTGTTGGACCCAAATCCATCACCATAGTCAAGGCACAAGCCTGCATTTCACAAAGCAACAAAAAGCGCAGCACCTGTTTCCAAATCCTCCTCACAATATATATATATATATATATATATATATATATATATATATATATATATATATATATATATATACATATACAAGAAATATGTGGCCACAGTGCATACACTTGATATAATTGGCCGTATCATAAAATCCTCCGTTTTAAGTGTTTTCATCTAGATTTAAGAAGTGGTTGGATGACACATAATATAAACAAAAAAAATAAATTATGAAATATCCTTTGACTTTGACTGTTACAAATGCAATAGTTGTAAAGTGTTGAAAATCGGTTGGACGGAGGACATTAATTTAACAGTAGGAAGTATTCTAATAATACTTGTATTATAAAATAAAATAAAAACAAGAGCCAAAAGTCCTATATTTCAGAACGAAGCTAATAGTTAGCCTCGTATGACATGCCTCATATATATATTTGGCATTGTTAATGACACCACATCGATCTACTCAGGCACTACCGTGCAAAATTCGACTTTATAGAGGTCGAAATCAGTATTAAACCTCCGAGAGTTGAGTTTTGTACATAAATTCGGCTCTGGAGATGTTGAATTTGTGGTGCCATATATATATATATATATATATATATATATGAATGTGTGCATATTGTCGAACCTCCAAAGTCGAGTTTTGTGCATAAATTCAACTATGGAGAGGTCGAATTTCCCTGTGGTGCCCCAAAGATATATCGACTTTGGTGCCATTAAGAGTGTGTGTGTGTATATATATATATATATATATATATATATATATATATGCATGTGTGCATATTTTCGAACCCCAGAGTCGAGTTTTGTGCAAAAATCCAACTCAAGAGGTCGAATTTCTTGTAGTGCCCCAAAGATATATTGACTTTGGTGCCATTAATAGTGTGTATATATATATATATATATATATATATATATATATATATAGGGATATTGGTCCTAAAAGACATTATATATGAAAGATGTTAGGCAAAAGACTATAAGAAAGATTTTTGTCAAAAAACATGAACATGAAAGTGAATTACGTTGGTTTTCAAAGACAAAACAACATAATTCATTTTCAAATTCACTTTCACTTTCGAGAGATGAAATGTCCTTTTTTGACAAAAATCTTTTCTTATATTCCTAAAATCTGACATCTTTCTAAATGCTGTCCTAATTGAAAATTAACTAATATATATATATATATATATATATATATATATATATATATATATATATATATATATATATATATGTGTGTGTGTGTGTGTGTGTGTGTAAATATATATATATGTGTGTTTATATATATATATATGTATGTATGTGTGTCTGTGTGTTTGGCTTACTTGCTCAGATCGTTTCAGTGGAGCAGAAAGACCGTCTTCAGTCAAGTTTTTGGCGTGCAAAACAAGTAGTACTATGTGAAGGACATCTGCATCTTGTGAGTTCAGTACATAGTACATCTGCATATTAAGGGTTCACTCCATATCATTAAGACCCTTTATTTTTATTTTAACCAGCCATTCATATTTATGTAAGTTAGATATCAGTTAAGTAGCTACTTCAAACTTCTTTAACGTTGCAACAAAATTCATCACCATAGTCAAGGCACCAGGCCGCAATCGACACAGCGATTCCAAGATCCGTTTTGCATCATATCTAAGAGATTCCTCGGTTCGGGCCGAAGAAGCAATGTCACTCGATCATTATCAAACCGGCTGCACGTAAGAACTCAACGGGCACTTTTCCTAGAATCCGACAAACAAAAAGGGAATCCCGTTGAGTTCTTAGAAATCATATCTTTTTTTTCGTATAACTAAAAAAAAGGATTCCCTCTTCTCCCGTTTCAATAAACTACATTCTCTTTCTCTTTTTCATTTTGAGTTTGACTCTATTTAGTTTAGTATCTCATCAAAATGAAATTTCTTTTGTAAGTTTAGTTAATAAGTTATACTTAATTATTAATTAATTGTTCTGTTGTTTTTTATTTGTCTGTTACTTCTTATACTTATAATATCCTCCTTCAACAAAAAAAAAAAAGGCATGAGACTCCTCCTCACAAACACAAACAAGAATATATAACAAAAATTTGAAGTTGCGCCAGCTTATATTTAGTCCCAAAATATAGGTTTTTTTTTTTCAATTTTTATTTTTAACCATGATTTTAAGAAAATGCTTCAGTGAAATATATATTTGCAAGTTATATGCATGCATGTACTGGCTTATTTGCTCAAATGGTTTCAGTACGTGGAGCATAAACACTGTCTTCAGATAAGTTGGTTGGCGTGCAAAAACAAGTAGTACTATGTGAAGGACAGAGTACATCTGCATATTTTGGGTTCAGTTCATTTCATTAAGACTCTTTTTTATTTTAACCAGCCATTCATGTTATGTTATAACTTAAGAAGAAAATAATTAGATGACATAACTTAGAAATTAGAAAGAAACATTTGAAATAACGTTTGATTATCGATAAATGCAATTAGTTGTAAAGTGGTTGAATGTTAAAAATATTTGTTTCTACGGAATAAAAATAATCAAGATGACCTAAATTTCAAGACCGGGAGGTAATAGTTAGCCTTCTACGTCATGCCGGTTTGGTGAAATTTTAAAATACAATTGTTGTAGGAAGGTTATATTAGAAACACCAAGTGGCATACATTACAACCACTCATTTCTAACCTCTCACACACGATAAAAGTGTATTATGTGAAAGAGAGTAAAAATGAGAGGCTCTAATGCGCATTTACTTGTATAACCATCTTACAACCGTTTATCATAAAATCTCTCAATCGGTTTATCTCATTAAGATGTTAAGCGGAGAGTGATAAAATTTGAATACATATTAATTTGAAGAAGAATCATTTTGCAATGGAGATTTTCGTGGTATACCAAGTGGGACATGAGACGACTCCTCCCAAACACAAACAAGAATAACAAACATTTGAAGAGGCCGAGCTAAGGTTTTATTTTTTATTTTTTACCCTGATTAAGAAAATGGTAAAATGACATAACTTAGAAATTAGATAGAAAGAAAAATTTGAAATACCTTTTGATTTTCGATAATGCAATTAGTTGTAAAGTGTTAAAAAAAGTTGGATGTTTAATAGCAAAATAAGGGTAAGATGTATTCCATAATTACTTGTATTATAGAATAAAAGAGTCAAAAATAGAGGTATATTTCAAGACGAAGTTTACTGCAAACCGGCCTTGACATGCAAACCACACCACAAAACTGATGAAATTTGAATAAACATATCCCGAAAATAACTGTTCCACCGTAATTCCTTTTGTTATATTTGTGTATGTGTATATATGCATATTGGCTTACTTTACGTTATGTTGTGGTGCAAAAACAAAGTACATCTGCATCTTATTGGCTATATTATGTCTGTTGAATTATTTTTTGAAGAAAAAGTGGTGGCCGTTTGATAGCAAAATAAGGGTAAGATCGATTTATTAATTCTAAAAATACTTGTATTATAGAATAAATAAACTAAAATCAATCAAAAAGACATATTTCAAGACTCAAATTCTTTCGCTGTTCTGATTATCTGGTGAAGATAAGAACCGAAATGCTTGAATTTTGATGAATTTATAAGTGCCGCAATATTGCTGATGTAAGTGTGATATATATATATATATATATGTTTTGGTGAAGAATTATGATCCAACGGTGATTTTAGGGGTATATACCAAGTAAAGAGACATGATTCATTCTCGATCCCACTCTTTCACACATTAGATGTGTTTAGGGGCGAGAGTCGGATGTATCACATCCGTCACTTTGCACATCTCTTATATTTGTGTATGTATATATTAGTATATATGTATATTGGCTTACTTACTCAAATCGTTTCACTGGTGCAGAGACAAAGTACTACGTTATGTTGTGGTGCAAAAACAAAGTACATCTGCATCTTATTGGCTCAGTCTATATCACTAAGACCTTGATTTTATTTTAATAAGCCAATCATATTATGTAAGTTCGATATAACTTTGGTCCATAACAAATATACTAACACTTATTCCATACATTTAACTCTATGATATTCCTTTCATTATTTAACACATCGTAACAAATATACGAACACTTATTCAATATAATTATGTGGGTTATTGTTGCGCATATCAAATTACTTTTGGCGTCCATTTATTGAATATTTTTCTGTTGAACAAAACGCGTCATTCCAATGGTGTTCCTCCTTCAACACCAATGTCGGTGATGTTGAAGGAGGAACACCAATGGTCCGGCGTCCTTAAGTTGTGCCACTTTTATAACGTGAATGTCGGTGCCATGGTGTTCAAGGAGGAACACCAAGTGGGAATGACGTTCATCTTTAAAAACAAAGGTGGTGCCGAAGTAATTTTTTGTGGTGCCGAAAGTAAATGGGTGCCAGAAGTAATTTGACATGTGCCGATAGAACCCACCTATAATTAACTCTATGATATTCCTTTCATCATTTAACACATCTACACGTAGTCTTTAGTACAGACTCTTCATTCTTTTGTGGATTTGTTATTAAATGAACAACTTTTTAACAAATGGTTTGACATGCTTTGAATTACTTATCAGACGCACCAGTACAAAAACAAAACAAAAAAAAAAATGCCTAAGGCCTCGGAGGGGTGTCTCTGGGTTGGTTTTTCAATGTTATAAAGACGCAAAGAATGTATGCATGAGGTGCGGGAAAAAAAATAAAAAATAAAAAAAGTACCTGGTTATGTTGATTCTGATGAGTTTATGTACACTGCAGTAGTGCAGTTGTTGCAGAGTCGTTATGCGATTTTATGTGTTCCACGACATTAATTATGGGTTAACCTCTATTGAGAAACGCCTATGTAGTTATTGTGTTTGTAAGTGTCTAGGCTGATATCAAGATACGGCTTGATGCTCACGCGGCTGGTGGTTGGTTATTTTGTTTGTATTGTGCCGTGGATGAGGTTAGAACTTGACCCTATTTTGAGGTGTACTAAACTCGAGTGTGGCCGACTACGGCCGAGCTAAGTGTAGTATGAGAGACATGGTTCGTTGGCCTTTTGATTATTTTTGTCATGTGTGTGTTGTGGTTAATATTACCTAGTCATAACCTAGAAAATTAAACTAACTTATGGCTGCTACCCTAATCACAACGCATTTATATTCACTTTTTTTTTTTTTTTTTGATTCAATCATCATCGTTTTCATTGCTTGCATGCAATGCAGTCATCATTTTCCATCTTATTGCCTCTGTTTCAGCACCATACCGGGGTTAAGCAACATGAAAAGAAATTAGTCTCTTTAGTCAATAGGTGGTTCTAATAAGTATGAATACATGGTGGTTTCATCTCCTCCAAGCTATCATGCAGTAGTATCTAGGTGCTGTCCTGAAAGAAAAAAATACAATATCAAATCAGCCTGTGAAAGTTAAATGACAAACGAAATAAAAGCCAATTTTTACAAAGGGATAATGACACTTTTGTTCCCTTATATTTACTTTATTCAACGCTAGCTCGTGTCTTTCATGATGACATTTTTCACCCCGAACTGTACACTTTTAGGACACTAAAGAGATCCAACCCGATGGCTAACATTTAACCTAGTCGTTGGATCTGATAAATGATTAGTTAGGGATGAAAATTGAACATTATGAAAAAGATCAAGGCTGGTTTTGAGACAACAGGAAAAACAGGGACCAAAAGTGTTATCATCTTTCCATTTTATTACTCCGCAACCAATAGTATGATGACACATGAAACATACAATACGGTTAAACGTAAGACGTTAGTCCACTAAGTGCTTCCGTTAACTGTCCCAAAAATATATGTCATTATGGAAGATAGGTGCTAGTTTTGAGATGATATGAAAATATAAGAAACTAAAAGTGTCCTCATCCATTGTTGTAAAAATAAAATAGTAATTGAACATCACTTGCTTCATAAAAGTCATCACAATATCCAACTCGATGCTACGTCGGTAGGCCTGATATATGTTAAATACGTTTATATATACATATACTAAATGAAAAAATCTTTTGGAAGTCAAAATCGTAAAACAATAAACACAATACCTCGTCGTCTCTATCATGTTTACTCTTCAGCTCACTAAGTTCCCTTTCAAGATCATTATTCTACAATACAGAAAACAAATTTTTAAGTTCAAAATTATAACTATCAATCAAGCCATAAGTGTTAAATTTCAACAACATGACAGTTAAAAACCTGTCTCCTCAACCGAACTATGTCGCCAGTCAAGGTAACAGCCTTTTCTGCAAGCTCAACATTCTAAAATAAAAGATACTTAAGTCGGGCAAAATGAAACTAGTCAAAAAAAAAAAAAAAAATTAAAAATAAATTTATAAGATGGTAAATACTCGATTTAACACATGCATAAAGATACTTAAGTCTGATAATTGTAGTGAATACCTTGAACACACCTTAGGATCTATCTTAAAGGAACATGGGATTGTTCACCTTACATCTTGTGTTGATTCCCCACAGCAAAATGGCATTGCTGAGAGAAAGAATCGACACCTTATTGACACCGCTAGATCCCTCATTTTCTCTATGAATGTTCCTACGTATTTATGGGGGAAGTTGTTCTTGTATCAACGTACCTCATTAACAGAATGCCTTCTATCTAGGTTTCAAAACACCCATTCAACTACTACTCTCTGAACCCTTTCCAGATTCTCCTCTTGTCAGGCATATACCTCCCAAGGTGTGTGGATGTACAACTTTTGTACACAATCACCACAGAACCAAACTTGAACCCAAGGTCATCAAGTGAGTCTTCATTGGGTACTACCAACACAACATGGGTACAAGTGTTACAGTCCTACTACCGGAAATTTTTCAACACAATAGATGTATCCTTCATTGAAACTCAACCCTTCTTCCCATCAGGAAAAGATAACCTTAGTTTCATAGCAAAGTTGGGATTTTGATCCCTTCTTTCACCCCTCTGTCCTTTCCCCTCACACTCAATCAGAAATATCTCAAACTAACACCAGTTCTAACCCCACTCTATTAGATAAAATCAAGAACTTAATACCTAAACCTCCCTTGGTCCAAGTATACTCAAGAAAACAAAGAACTGACACAGATCCTCAGACTGAGCGAACCCGAATTCTGACTGAACCACAGTCCTCCCCTCAAGATATACCAGTTCCAAAGAGTGTTGATCACAGTCCCATTTTCTTTAGAAAAGGGGTGAGGGCTTGCACTCAACATCCGATCTATACCTTCCTTTCATATCAGAATTTATCCCCCACCTATATTGCCTTTATCTCGAATCTTAATAGCCAGTTCATTCCCAACAACATATATGAAGCTCTCTCTGTTCCAGAATGGAAAAATGCTGTTGAAGATGAACTAAGTGCCTAATGAAGATGAACTAAACGCCCACCAAACCCTGTTGTCTTAGAATATCTTCCTAAACACACCCCCCCCCCCCCAAAAAAAAAAAGGGGAAATTAAAAAAATGGTAGTGGATAAGAAGTATACTCGTCTTCTTAATATTTTCAAGCATCTTAGAATCAATTTACCTCTAGTGGAAGTTCTTGCGGGTATGCCCACCTACACTAAGTTTCTTAAAGACACCCTAACCAACAAGAAAAAGTCGGAAATTTTTTAAACGATTTGTCTTAACGGGGAATGTTTTGCCATTTTACAAAACAAACTCCCACCTAAACTGAACGACCCCAAAAGCTTTACAGTCGCGTGTGAAATTGGGGTCCTTCTTTTAGGAAGGTGTAATGTGATTTGGGGGCTAGCATCAACCCCATGCCTTACGATGTCTTTAGGAAGCTCGGCATAGGGAAACTAAAAAAAGACCGAAATGACTCTTCAACTCGCAGATCGATCGATACCACGAGGAGTCATTGAGGATGTTTTGGTTAAGGTAGATAAGTTTTTATTCTCGGTTGATTTTGTGATTCTAGCATACTTGTAAAAGTGCGCCATACATGGCGTGTGGCGCGCCAGCAACCATGGCGTGGCGGGACTACTACAACGCCTACGCAGTGTCTATGGCGCGGAAAATGTGGGCGGCCATGGCGTCGCCATGGCGAGCAGCAAGCGCATGTATACAGGCGGAGGCGTGGCGTGGCGCACCTATTATTTTTTTGAAAAAAATTGAATCTCTGGGGTAAAAACGTCAAACAAGTTAATAATAACATTAAAACCTAGTCAACCCATTCCTATTCTCTTCATTCCCTCATTTTCCCGCTGCCTGCTCCTGAGATATGTGACCTTCCATGGAGTAAAAAAAAAAAGACAGTCTAATAATTAAAAAAAGCTTACTTCTCCTCTTTCTTCTCATAATAACGGCGGGAAGAACTTGGTAATAAAGCTATTGCAGCTTCAGCCTTCAGGTAACAACCTTCTCCCGTTTTTTTTATTTTAATTTTTAATTTTTTTAATTCGTTTTTTACACATGATTGTGTTAAATAGTTTATTCTTTATGTGATTTTGGAGTTGAAAAACATGTTTATAATTTTCTTTTAATGAAACAATGAACGAAAATCAAAGTAGTGAATGATTTTGAAATAATGGAATTGAATGATTGTCAAAGTAGTGATCTTTGTTTGTTTGATTGTCTAAAACTTTAAGTAGGTGATCTTTGTTTGTTAGTACTTAGTAGTTAGTAGTTTGTAGTTATTACTTATTAGTTATTAGTTAAGTAGTTGTATTTTATCTTTTGTTTTGATGTTTGTACAAGTAAGTGAATTAACAAGTGGTATACTACTATACTAGTATGTTCTTAATTCTTAATTTATCATTGGTTCACTATAGTTTATCGGTAGTACTTGTTTTGTGTGTTAAAAGTTTAAAACTTGTTTAGATGACATTATGTGATCTTGTTTGTTTACTTTTATATATGTTATAATCTAAAGGGCCAAAAAAATAAGTTCTATGACTTTATTGCGCGCCTTGCATGCCGGGCGCCGCCATGGCGTCCGGGCTCCCATACCACGCCTCACCTCCGCCTTACGCTTTTACAAGTATGGATTCTAGACATGGAAGAGGGGTACATTACTTCTCTCATACTAGGTAGGTCATTCTTAGCGACGGGAAGAACACTTATGGATGTTTAAAAAGGCGAGCTAATTTTGAGGATAAAAGATGTACCTCTCACCATTTTTGAAGCCATCAAATATCCTTATGAAAATATAGAATCTTGTTCTTTTGTGGATAGTATGCATGCTTTGGATGTTGTAGTTACTAACAAGCATGTGAAGAGGATAAGTTTGAAGAGTTTCTTGCTAACCCTAAAAAGGTGGATGGAGATGATACTTTCATGGATAAAGGACGTCGCTGAAATACAAAGCTTCATCAACAATTAGAAGTGATGTACTTGAATAATCGTCCTCCGCTTGATAAGGGTGAAGAATGAAGAAGTCTCGCTATAGACTTAAACTTGGCATCTATGGTGCCTTCTTTTCAGTTTATTCATTTAAGCATGCTACCTTTCGGTCGGCTTTTGTACTTATTTGAATGATTGTTAGTTGGTACTATCATAACTAAGGTTTACAGATACCAGATGTTAAGCTCTTAGCTTAACTAGGGTTTACAGATAGGAATTGAGTAGGAAAATGGGAGAAATCGAGGGAGAAGGGAGAACATAAATGAGGGAAAATCAAAGTTTTATTATGGACACACTCCAGCCTTTATACTTGCTGGCTCAACACAAGTCAAGGCATCACACACACTCACTAAAACCTAGAAATACACAGTAATGTAGCACACTAGGTGTCTAGTTCCTAGCATATTACCATTGACAATGATAGACTATACCAATCAATATTTCGTACATCATGTATAATGAAAGATAAATGTGTAATGACGTGTATTGTGGCTTAATGTGTGTGTGTATATATATATATATATATATATATATATATATATATATATATATATATATATATATAATGTGTCAATTTATCTTTTGTACAAATTAAGATAAAAAAATAATAAAAAAAAACTTATTATTCTTATTGAGAACAAAAGGCAATTTCTTCTTTAAATAGAACTTGTTGAGTCTTCTGGTTTAATTGGCCAGTCAGCGTATACAAAATTTTAAGTTGAGACATTAAATAGAGCATAACCCATTAAAATAAATAATATAAAAAACCAAATTTATATTCGGCAATATAGGAAATGAAAATACCCGTAGAGTCGACTCGTATAATCGGCCAGTCAGCATAGAAACCTGGAAAAAAAATACAAAATTTAAATCTAGCAATATAGGAAATAAAAATATTTAAATTTTTTAACAATCAAAGTAAAAGGGTTTAGTTACAAGTAATGTAATGTTGATCATACTCAATTCATTAAACAATCCAATGATTGAAAAAGGCTATTCTTATTGTCTATGTTGATGACATCATCTTAACATGTGCCGACATCCATGAATTACAAAAACTAAAATCCTTTCTTGCACGTGTTTGAAGTAAAGTATTTAGGCATCCTAAGGATGGAAGTGGCCAGATCAAGAGAAGGATTATTAATACACACTGGACCTCCTCAAGGAAACTGGTATGATGGGATGTAAGTCAGCTACAACCCCAGTTGAACCGGGGCTCAAACTGGGCGCAGAAATTGACTCACCCAAGGTGGACAAAGGGAAGTATGAGAGACTTGTTGGAAGAAGGAAGACTGTAAGAAAAGAAAGGGGAGAACTTTATATTTTATTGAGATGAAAAATGATTCTGAATACATAAGGTCTGCCTTTCTTAAATAGATACAAAGCCTAAAGTCTTGTCTGATTTAAACTCCTTGATTTTAGGAATCAAATCAGACCCCTTGATTTCAGGAATCAAATCAGACCAGATTTCTGGTAACTGAATCACAACTAAATAAAATATAAATCAGAACATAAATGCCGGATCCCCCAGATCCTTTAGGAATTATAAACATAAAAAGACAAAAACGCCCTCAGACTTCAACACTCCCCCTCAAGTTGAGCATAGATATTGATCATACCCAACTTGCTCATGAAGTCTTCAAAGTTTTGCTTCACTAAGGCTTTTGTGAGGCCATCAGCTGCCTGCTGGGCAGATGGCATGAAGGGTATGCAGATTACTCCAGACTCTAGCTTCTCTTTAATGAAGTGTCTGTCTACTTCCACATGCTTAGTTCTGTCATGCTGAACTGGATCATTGGCAATGGCAATGGCAGCCTTGTTATCACAGAATAGCTTCATAGGAACTTCTGGCTTCAGTCTCAAGTCTTCTAGGACCCTTTTTACCCACAGTTCTTCACAAATCCCATGCGCCATGGCTCTAAATTCTGCATTTGATGTACTCCTAGCTACCATTGTCTGTTTTTTACTTCTCCATGTCACAAGGTTGCCCCACACAAAGGTACAATAGCATGTGGTGGACCTGCTTTCTTTGGATCCAGCCCAATCTGCATCTATATAAATTTCAATACTCATTTTCTGACTTTTCTTGAACAACAGTCCCTCACCAACTGTCCCCTTTTAAGTATCTCAGGATTCTGAGTACAGCCTGATAGTGAGACTCTCCAGGGGAGTGCATAAACTGACTGACCACCCCTACTGCATAGTAAATATCCGGTCTAGTGTGTGCAAGGTATATTAGTTTGCCCACTAATCTTTGATAACGTTCTCTGTCAACTTCATTTTCTTCATCTCTTCTCTTTGCCAGTTTTAGGTTGTTTTCCATTGGAGTGCTCGCAGGTTTGCAACGTAATAGACCTGTTTCTTTTAAGAGGTCTAGAACATATTTCCTTTGTGAAATAACCATTCCCTTGTCTGATCTAGCCACTTCCATCCCTAGGAAGTACTTGACCCTCCCTAGATCCTTAATTTCAAATTCGTATTTGAGTCTTTCTTTGGTGTTCTTGATACCCCAAGCATCATTCCCTGTTAGAATGATGTCATCTACATACACCACCAGAACTGTGACCCTACCATCAGTCCCTCCTTTTATGAATAGGGTATGATCCGAGTGCCCTTGCTTGAAGCCAATTCTCAATAGGAATTGCATAAACCTGTCAAACCATGCCCTTGGACTTTGCTTCAGTCCATATAGAGATTTTTTTCATTCTGCGAAATTTGTTTTTCTGCCCAAAACCTGGTGGTACTCCATGTACACCTCCTTCAGATTTCCATGAAGAAACGCATTTTTTACATCAAGCTGATGTAGTGGCCAGTCTAGGTTCACAACTATTGAGAAGAGGATTCTTACTGTGTTTAACTTGGCAACTGGGGAGAAGGTTTCAGAGTAGTCAATCCCATATATCTGACTGTATCCCTTAGCTACAAGCCTTGCCTTGTACCTCTCAATCTCCCCATCAGCCCTGTATTTGATTGTGAACACCCACTTACATCCTATTGGTCTCTTCCCTGCTGGAAAACTAACAACTCCCATATGTCATTCTTTACCAAGGCCTTAAGTTCCTCCTGTACAGCTGTCCTCCACTCAGGTATCTCTAGAGCTTCTTGTATATTTCTGGGAATGTTGGCTTTTGAGATACTGGATAGAAAGACTTGATGTGAGGGTGAAAGGTTGGTATAAGTGAGGCAGTTCTGGATAGGATACCTAGGGTGTTTGGTACATTCCCTAGGCGGTTTTCTAATGGCAATAGGAACATCCAGTAAAAGATGGTCATTCTGGGAAATAGGGTTTATTATTGGGCTTAAAGAAGATGGGGATTTTTCTGACACGGGTGACACATTTGGGGTTGATGGGGATGGTTCCCCTCCACTGTTATCAGTCTGTTCGGATGTCTCTGGGACTGAATCTTGGTCATATTGGGTGATAGATTCCCTATTTAAGATGGATTTAGGGTACCTTGTCTCTGGGACTGAATCTTGGTCATCTTGGGTGATAGATTCCCTATTTAAGTTGGATTTAGGGTACCTTCTGGAGTAAGTCAGTCCTTTGAACCTGGTTACAGACCTGGGAGTCCTAGGAGTTTGATATTTTTCTCCAGTAGAGCTTCCAGATCTTTCATCATTTTGTCCTTCTGTTTGATTAGAATATGGTATGCTAGGTACTTCAATTCCATGATCGGTGTAAATAAAATCTGCACCCTGGGTGTACATGAAATCAGCACCATCTTCAAGGTCATTAAGTTCTCCCCCTGAAGATGATGCTGGTTAAAGTACATATGATGCTCAAAAAAACTGACATCCATAGTTTCTATGATCTTTTGTTTTTCAAAGTCAAAGCACCTATAACCCTTTTTATGTGCAGAGTATCCTACAAAGGTACATTTTGTAGCTCTGGGGTCAAGCTTGCCCTGGTTGTATGCCTGTGTAAAGGCAACACAGCCAAAAGTTTTCAAGGGCAAGTCCTGGACCAATCTGGTGTGAGGGAAACACACTGTGAGTTTATCAATAGGTTTGAAAAAACTTATGCTCCTAGAGGGGAGTCTATTAATGAGGTACACCGCAGTCAGCAGTGCCTCCCCCTATAGATACTTAGGGCATTTTGAGGCCATCAATAGGGATCTCACCACTTCAAGCATGTGTCTATTCTTTCTTTCAGATACACTATTTTGTTGTGGCGTGTTGACACATGAGCTTTGACGGATGAGCCCTTTTGCTGAGAAAAAATCTTTTAAAAGTATGTTATAATACTCAGTACCATTATCTGTCCTAAGTATTTCAATAGGGGTATGAAACTGTGTTAAAACCATATTGTAAAAAAATTTGAACGCTTGTTCTACTTCTGATTTATCTTTCCACAAATAGACCCAGGTCTCCCTGGTGTGATCATCTATAAACGACACAAGCCATCTATGTCCATTCAGAGTGATGTGTCTAGAGGGACCCCAGACATCACTATGGATGATTGTAAATGGTTTGGTTGGTTTATAGGGCTGTGAGGGATAGGTGCTTCGTTTATGCTTTGACAATTCACAAATTTCACAATGAAATTCAGAAACATTCTTATTAATGAACAGCTTTGGGAACAATTTTTTCAAATATCCAAAATTTGGATGTCCTAGCCTAGCATGCCACATTCTGATTTCACAGTTAGACAAAGCTTCCGAATTGTAACATCTAGTCCTAGGTTCTTCATTATTCCTTTCAGCATCACCTTCCTCCAGCACATATAGGCCATCTATCACTCTAGCATTGCCAATCTCCTTCCCCAAAGTTGCATACTGCAGTTTACAATCAGAGGAAAACATGACAGTGTAGTTGGCCTCTGAGACCAACTTATTTACAGAAATAAGGTTGCATGATAGTTTAGGCACATGTAGGACATAATGGAGAATAAGAGAGGATGAGATAGAGACTGGTCCTTTGCCTGCAATCACAGCATAGGACCCATCTGCTATTTTTACCCTCTGATTTCCTCCACTAGGTAAGTATGAAGAGAATTTGTTAGAAGAGAAGGTCATGTGGTCTGTTGCACCTGAATCAATGATCCAGTGTGCTTCAGATCTGGTTTTTAAAGTGGATAATGCAAAGGAATTACCAGACTCTGCAATATTGCATTGGGAGCTTTTGTGGTTGGCCAAGAGTTGGCTGAGTTGCTCTACCTGATCCTTTGTCAAGGACAGAGGTACAGGGGTCTTATCACCTTGTTCAGTAGACACTTGATTAGCCTTGCTTGTGTCACAACCATTTCCTGCTTGCCCTCTTGGTTCCCAGTTTAGGGGTTTGCCATGAATACCCCAACAGTTCTCCCTGGTATGACCTTGTTTGGGGGTTTTCCATGAATACCCCAACAGTTCTCCCTGGTATGACCTTGTTTTTTTGCAGTGGTCACATACCAACTTTTGCTTCCTGCTCTTGTTATCTCCTCCTTTTGCAGATACTAAAGCAGATGCCTCCATACTTGCTTCTACTCCTCTTGTTACTGTTCCAGAATTGGTTTCTCTCCCCATAACCTTCCTCCTAGCTTCTTCTCTCCTTACTTCTGAAAAAACCTCCCTAAGTGTAGGCAGAGGTTTCCTTCCCAGAATCCTTCCTCTTACCTCATCTAGAGTGGGATTTAGCCCTGCCAAGAATGAATACACCCTTTCATTCTCTTCCCTTTTTTCAAATTTGGTGCTGTCCTCGGTGCACACCCATGTGTCATCATGACACAAGTCCAATTCTTGCCACAAACTTACTATCTCATTATAGTAGGTGGTGACATCCTTAGTCTCCTGCCTTAGGTTCCATAGTTTGGTCTTTATATTGTAGATCTGGGAGGAGTTTTCTATATCAAAATACAACTCCTTTACAGCCTCCCAGATATCTTTGACTGTTTTCAGAAACATATGGGGCCTTGCAATGTTTCGCTCCATAGAATTAATGAGCCAGGCCATTGTCATGGAATTTTCAGATTTCCATGTGGTGAGTTTTGGATCATTTGCTGCCGGCTTCTTTGCCTCTCCAGTGATGTATCCAAGCTTGCCTCTCCCATCAATGGCTAACATAATTGTTTGGGACCACTCCAGATAGTTGGCCCCATTCAACTTTCTTGAAACTAAAATAGTGGGTGATACACTGTTTGCAGATTCGTCATCTGCGGCACTAGATCCTCCTTGAGCAGTGGTTCCGGAGTTTGGGGTGGAGGAGCCGCTGCTGAGCTCACTGGCCATGGCGGCTCTGAGGTACATTTCCGAAATTTAGGATTTAATCGGAACCGGGATTTGATACCATGTTAGAAAAGAAAGGGGAGAACTTTATATTTTATTGAGATAAAAAATAATTCTGATTACATAGGGTCTGCCTTTCTTAAATAGATACAAAGCCTAAAGTCTTGTCTGATTTAAACTCCTTGATTTTAGGAATCAAATCGCACTTTGATTTCAGAATCAAATCACTGCAGATTTACGTAATCAATCACAACTAAATAAAATATAAATCAGAACATAAATGCCGGATCCCCCAGATCCTTTAGGAATTATAAACATAAAAAGACAAAAACGCCCCCAGACTTCAACAAAGACTCATATATCTCTCCCATACAAGACTTGATATTTGCTATGAGGCGAGTCTTGTGAGTCAATTCATGCATGAACCAACCCAGGCTCATAAGCAAGATGTCCACAGAATCTTAAGGTGTCTTAAAGGCACACCTCGACATGGACTCCTATTCAAAAAAATTGATACAAGAAAACGGAGATCTACACTAATGCAGGTCGGAAGCTCCATCACGCACAAAAGATCAACTACCGGATATTGCTCATATTTATAGGGAATCTTATTACATGGAAGACCAAGAAGCAACATGTTGTATCCAAAAGTAGTGCAGAGCTAAACTCAAATCACTGACAAAGGGGGTCTGTGGCTGGACAAACTAATCAATGATCTCAACATCAACACTTGCAAACCTATCTCCCTAAACTGTGACAACTTGTCTGCTATCAAGATAACCGAGAATCCTATTCACCGTGATAGAAGTAAACATGTGGTTATTGACTATCACTTCATTAAGGATAACATTGACAACAATACTATTTCTATTACTCAAGTTCCCTCTCATCAACAAATTGTTGATCTCTTAACCAAACTAGTTGCTGTCAAGACCTTTCAAGAACTCAATTCCAAGCTTGGATGCTTTGACATTCACCACTGTTAGGGAATCAAATCATTTATGATTTATTTTAACCATTATTGTATTATTCCCAGTTGTATCACAGTCTATTAACTTGACTTGTTACTAGGTTGTTCACCTCATAGAATACTGACCATCTTATACAGTTGTATATGGTTGGTACCTCGTTATTACCTTCTAGCCATTATTGGGCTATATGCATTCCTTGTAAACTTGTATTTCTCAGATTAGATTAATAAGAAATATTTTCTCTTCACTCTTTTGAGTTTCACATGGTATCAGAGCGGTAACTTAGCCTGTCCGTTCACCTTCCTTTCTCGAAAAATATTCCTTCCAAATGGCGAAATTAGCTGGCTCTTCTGAAACTACAACAACCAAAACACCCAACATTGTTGGGGAGTTGCAAAACATTCAAGTTGTGTTCAGGTTAAATGGTGAAAATTACCTCAAATGGTCCCAGCTTGTTCGAACCTTCTTAAAAGGAAAAGGAAAGCTGCGTCACCTTACTGAGAAGGCTCCAAGCAATGAAAACCCAAAGTTTTCTACTTGGGATGGAGAGGACTCAATGATTATCTCATGGATATGGAACTCCATGACCCCTGAAATCAGCGTACCTGCATGTTTCTTGGAACGGTGATAGGAACCAACTTTACTGTAAATTTCTATACAGTTTAACCCACGGTTATCATGTTTCTAGCATGTTTTCGGGTGAGTTTAGACCCTATAATGAGTGTAATGAGGTTTTCTTTGCACGGCGAGTAACTGTCGGTTTTTCCGTAAACTCGGCCTACTTTTAGCACATTATACTCAATTCCCGAGCACCCGTAGTTTGCGCGGTTATGCGTTTGCTTGTTGTTTCCATGTTTATGTAGGATTTGGGTGAGTCGGGAGCCCGGAAAGCGATTACTCATGAGATTAGACGTGTCCGAGGCGAGAAACGAAGGCTAAGTAGGAAAAAGTGGAATTTTTGGAAGTCAAGGCACCTATCTGTACGGACAAACCTCTGTCCGTACGGACAATCCTCAGCCAGAATCAAAAACTTGAACAGAGATATATCCGTACGGATAGGCATTTTATCCGTACGGACAGACTGATGCAGTAGAGATCCATCCGGACGGATAGATACATATCCGTACGGACACACACCTGGGAGCACAAACAGAAGATTTGATCAGAGATATATCCGTACGGACAACTTTCCAGCCGTACGGACAACCTGGAGAATCAAGAACCATCCGTACGGATAGCCTGTTATCCATACGGATAAGCAGAATTTTGCCCTAGGACTATAAAAGGGCACCTCAAACGTTTTATTCAGCAGACTTCTACGATTTTAGATAGTGTTAGCCTCTTTTGGGCGATTTCCTTCGTCCGAAAGCGTAGAATTACGTACCATATATCATTGTTCTTGTTTTTCGATCCTCTATTACATTAGATACATTACAACATCAATCCGTTACATTTCGATTGTCAAGATTTGATCTTTGTGAGCACAACTTTGGTACTTCATCAATTTTCAATAAAGTGGGTATGGTTTCCTGTTTTTCTATCGTTTATAGCATGAATTCATTTACCGCTTATTGTTTCAATTCGATAATGAGTAGCTAAATCTTTCGTACGGCCGAATTATGTGAAAGCGGATGAAACGTCATTCGGGAGATGAACCGGGAGGTAGTGTAGCGCGTAATAAAATGTTCTAATCGATAATTCATATCACGAAACCTGTTTAATCGAATTTGAGCTAGCTTGATCACCTAGTTCACCATCACACACACCTAGCTTATAAATGTATGTTGCGGCGAAGTGTGGGAACTGGGGCTTCGGGACCGTAGACGTTTTGGCTTAAAAGGTAGTTTGACACCTACCTGTGCACTAGATTGACACCCTAGTCGTTAGGTCCATTTCTAATACGGGGTTTTTATCGTTCACTCGGGCGAGTCTAGAACTTAATCACGTTAGGACTCGACACCTGTGAGTTTATCATTAGACAGGCAGGAAGGTAGAGCACACTCCTGGGGTAGTTGTTTGAGGGTAGAGTAATCCGCTGGATCGTATCGGCTGTACCTCTTTTAATCGTTAAGAAATCCGTTAGTATAATCTTTCCTTTATGCAATAGTATAACACCCTATTTTCTGGTTGACCTGAACTGAGTGCTAAGTCAGCTGTGGTACTCAAAGCCAATCTCTGTGGGTTCGACCTCGGACTCCTCAAGCACTACTTACAATCGATCCGGTCCACTGCCGGTTAGAAAGTAGATTTTGCTAAGGTTTCGAGTTTTTACTTGATCAACCGGATTGCAGAAATCCTCTTATCAAGTCTAAAGAGATTTGGGACTCAATCAAGAAAACATACTCATAGGTCAACGATGCTGCCCAAATCTATGAGATCAAGACCAAGACCTCCTTCACAAAACAAGGAAACTAGAATATTCTGGCCATCTTCAGACCCTTTGGCAAGAACTTGACCACTATCAATGCCTCAAAACGAAAGATAGTGAAGATGCAGCCATTCTAAAGAGGGTTTTTGAGAAAGATAGGACATGCTCTTTCCTTGTTGGCCTTAATCCCGAATTTGATCTTTGGAGAGTGCAGATTTTGGGTAAAGAGTGCAGAATCTTGTTGAAGGATCTCGCTTCTTGCGCCAAACAACCAAGAAGCTGGAATATGACAACAAATATGCCGAGAAAGGTAAATGAGAAAAGCAGCTCCTCATTTGGAGATGGTCGAATCTGAGAACTCAAATTCTCAGTGTTGACAGGGGACTCCTTTTGCACTTTTTGCAAGAAAACGCGAAGGACAATTGTTGGAGGCTTCATGGAAAACCCAATAAAGGAGGAAATGAAAGAGGATTGCCCTAATGGCAAATTCTGGAAAAGACAAAGATCTTTGCTCAAAACTCCATAGCCGGTCTAGACACTACTCGAGGTTGAAAAACTCAAAAAAGCTGCTGGAAACTCTTGAAGGACCTAAAGAATCAAGGTGCTCTATAGCACACTCAGGTATATCTAATTCCTTTCAACATCTTACTCAGTTATTTACTTGGATATGTGATTACGGTGCTCTGAACACATGACAAACCAATATAATATTTTTCTCTCCTACAAACCTTGTCCCAATAGTAAGAAGGTTCTTGTAGCGGATGGCTCTTTTGAAATCAGTAGTGGTTTAGGAGATGTAAAACTAAATGAAAACATTATTTTAAAAGATGTCCTACATGTTCATTATATATGTGAACCTAATATCTGTTAGAAAGCTTGCCAATGACTCTAATTGTGTAGAAAATAGCACTTAGAGAGGAGAAAGATAGGAGGAAACTCTTGTTTTATTGCTTAGTTGCTTATCGCATAGATAAGAGAGGATCACAATATATAGAAGAGGCCTCCAACGGCTAAAAAGAAAACCCAACGGCTATATGCACAGTAAAAGCAGTTTACTGTTGCTAGATAGATAAAGCACTGAACTAAGGCCAAAACAGATTAAAAAAAAGGCACAGAATAAGCACTAAACAGGTGCTGAATAATAAAAACATGTCTAATAATGTCTAATATTCAACACTCCACCTCAAGTTTGGTTGTATATGTTGATGCAGCCAAGCTTGAAGTGTAGATGTTGGAAGACTTGATTTGAGACGGCCTTTGTTAGAAGATCAGCCACTTGATCTTTAGTCTTGATGTGGAACAAGGAAATATCACCATTGCCCACTTTCTCCCTTAAGAAGTGCCTGTCCACCTCTACATGTTTAGTTTTATCATGATGAGTGGGATTTTCTGCAATACATAATGCAGAGGTGTTGTCACACATGAGTTGTATAGGTTTGGTGACAGCAAACCCTAATTCTTCTAGCATCCTCTTTATCCATAAACCTTCACACACTCCCAGGGCTAAAGCTCTGAGTTCAGATTCAGCACTACTTCTGGATACAACATGCTGTTTTTTGCTTCTCCGGGTAGTAAGATTCCCCCAAATATAAGTGCAATATCCAGAAGTTGATCTCATATCTGGACTACCTCCTGTATAATCTGCATCTGTGTAGATTTGAATTTCTCTAGTCTGATTTTTCTTGAACATTATGCCCTGACCAGGATCCTTCTTTAGAAATCTGAGCACCCTTTCTGCAATTTGCATATGCCTTTCTGATGGTTGATGCATAAATTGGCTTATCAAACCTACAGCATAACATATATCAGGTCTAGTATGTGAGAGATAAATGAGTTTTCCCACAAGCCTCTGATATCTTCCCTTATCCACATGAGGACTGTCATTATTTTTGTCCAACTTTAACCCTGGTTCCACAGGGGTATTTGCTGGTTTACAACCCAGCATACCAGTCTCTTTTAAAAGATCTAGGGTGTATTTCCTTTGGGAAATAGAAATACCAGTGGCATTTCTGGCATCCAAGGAAATACTTAGGACTCCCAAGATCTTTTATTTCAAATTCAGATGCTAGAATAGCTTTAATCTTGAAGATTCCATCACTATCATCCCCAGTAAGAATGATATCATCCACATAAACTACAAGAATAGTAGTTCTCCCAGAATTTTTCCTTATGAACAAGGTATGGTCTGTGTGGCATTGGTGGAAACCATGCCCTTTTATGAATCTAGAAAACCTCCCAAACCATGCTCTAGGAGATTGTTTTAGACCATACAAGGATTTTTTCAGTTTGCATACATCACCCTGATTCCCTAAGGATTCAAACCCTGAGGGGAGATGCATGTAAACCTCCTCATCCAAATCCCCATATAGGAAAGCATTCTTTATATCAAGTTGAGTCAAGGACCAATCCAAATTCACAGCCACACTCATTAGGATCCTGATGGTATTAAGCTTTGCAACAGGGGCAAAGGTTTCATGATAATCAATCCCATAGGATTGAGTGAAACCCCTTGCCACAAGTCTAGCTTTATACCTGTTCAGAGTACCATCTGCATTATATTTAAGGGTGAAGATCCATCTACACCCCACAGGGTGTTTTCCTTGAGGAAGAGGAATGATGGCCCAAGTTTCATTTTTAACAAGGGCATGCATTTCTTCCTTTAGTGCATTATTCCTTTCAAGGCTTTTCAAGGCATCATGGACACCCTTTGGTATCTGTATGGTGTCCAGACTACTTGTAAAAGCCAAGAACTGAGGGCACAACTGATCATAGGATATAAAGTTATAAAGGGGATGAGCAGTACAACTCCTAACCCCTTTCCTTCTTGCAATAGGAAGATCTTCCTGATAATTATCATTCTCATGGTCACTAGGAGAATCAGTACTCTGATAATCAGTGCTAGTTTGATCATCAGAGTCCTGATTTTCAGGAGTTTGCTCATCAGAATTCAGATTATTTAGGTTGTCCTCATCCTCATAAACTTCAATCTCGTGATTTTGTGAGATTGCCTTTCTTTTTTTAGAGTACACATAGAAGTTCCAATCAAATCTGGATCGGTAGGAGATGCATTAGATTCTCCATTATTCTCAGCAGGGTCAATATTCCAAGATTCATAGTGATCTTGAAATATCTCCCCTCGAGGAGGATTGTTATTGTTGTAGAAGGATTGTTCTTCTACAAAAGTTACATCCATGGTGTTATAGTACTTTCTAGTATAGGGGCAATAGCATTTGTATCCTTGTTGGGAGGATGAATACCCAACAAAGATACATTTTACAGATCTTGGATCAAGCTTTCCTCTATTATGAGGATGAATATGAACATAGCACACACATCCAAACACTTTGAATTCCAGTGTGCCTATAAAGTGTGTTTCAAGATGTCCCTCCTTTAGGACTTGGATAGGAGTTTTGAACCCTAGAATCCTTGAAGGCATTCTATTAATGAGATAGGTTTCTGTAAGGACAGCCTCACCCCACAGATACTTGGGTACCTTCATAGTGAACATGATGCTCCTAGCAACTTCCAGGAGATGCATGTTCTTTCTCTCAGCCCCCCCAATTTGTTGGGGGGTATCAACATAGGTGCTTATATGAATGATTCCTTTGTTAGAAAAAAATGAGGTAAGACCTTTCTCAAAGTACTCCTTACCATTATCAGTCTTAAGTACTTTAATTTCAGTATTAAACTGAGTTTTGATCATGGTATAGAAGGTTTTGAAGATAGGTCCAACCTTAGATTTTTCTTTTAGAAGGAATAACCAAGTCACCCTACTGTGATCATCAATAAAACTGACAAACCATCTCTTGCCAGTGATGGTCTTTAGTTTTGATGGTCCCCAAATATCACTGTGAAACAAAAAGAAAGGACTAGAAGGTGCATACACCTTTTTAGGAAAGTTAGTTCTAGTATTCTTTAGAAAATTAACAGATTTCACAGTTAAGAGAATCAATATTTATTTCTTTAAACATACTAGGGTACAATTTTTTCAAGTACAAAAAATTTGGATGCCCTAGTCTATAGTGAAGAAGCATAATGTTATTACAAGAAGAGGCACTTCTACAACTAATAGATAGGCCCTTAGGAATATTAACCATACAAAACTTGGAGTAAGGAGTTTTCAAAATGAACAGCCCAAATCTTACTTCAGCACTGCCAATCTCCTCCATTGAACTAAAATCCCGAAACTTACAACCATTAGTATGAAATATCACAGAGCATTTAGAGTCTTTTATGAATATACTCACAGACAATAAATTGCATTGTAAGTTAGGAACATAAAGGACATCTTTTATTGTGATTTTCACTTAAAACAATGTTTCCAGTCCCAGCAACTTGGGAAATGGAGTCATCAGCAATCTTAACATTGTGGGGGTGAGAACATTTTTAAAGTTTGATAAACAATTTCGATTTCCAGTCATATGGTTAGATGCACCAGAATCCACAATCCATATGTTTTTAAGGATTTGATTTCCAGAATAGGCATTAATACACACACCTGTATTAGCCATGGAGACATTGCCATGAGGAACAGCAGTCTGTGTATTTTGAGAAGAAAGCAGCCTTTTTAGGGCTTCAATCTGATCAATGCTAAAACACCATCAGACTTGTGTTCCTCAACATTGGCTAGTCTAGCAGAGCTTTCGTGTGTGTGGTCGGGCCTGAGGACTTCCAGGTTCTTTGGTTTCCCATGGATTTTCCAGCAAGTATCCTTGGTATGACTAGTTTTTTTACTGTGTTCACAAACTGGTCTAGTACCTTTGGATTTCATGCCAAGACCAGTAGTGCTTTTGGTGAAAAGAGCACTGGATTCAGTAGATGAACCAGGGTTAGACACCCCAGTAGAAGAAACAGGGTTAGACACCCCATTTAGCATAAGTTTTCGTCTACTTTCCTCATGTTTATTGTCTGCAAATACACTTTTGATTGATGGAAGAGGTTTAGAGCCCAGTACTCTTCCTCTCACATCATCAAGAGATAAGTTCAGTCCCATCAAGAATTTGAAGATTCTTTTATTTTCCTTAATGGCCTTATATGTCTTGGCATCGATTAAATCGCCAAGATATATTTTCAAAAAACATCAAGTTCTTTGCTAAGATCTTGACAGGAGGTTGAAGTAGTCAGTAAATGACATCTCCCCCTGTCTTAGATCATGCAGTTTTGATTCAATTTCATACTGATCAGAGGTGTTATCTCTTTTTGAGTAGAGATCAGCAGCATTGCTCCAGATTTCCTCAGCAGTATCATAGAGAAGAAAGTTCTCTGCAATATTGGGAGTCATGGAACCCAGCAAGATGGACACCACACTGCTGTTTTCCACCCTCCATTTCTTGCTAGATGGATCCCCTTCTGCAGGAGCTTGGCTCTCACCAGTGAGGTATTCTTCCTTGCCCCTTCCAGTGATGTAAAATATCATTGTTCTGGACCATTGGAGATAATTGTCACCATTAAGTTTGTGACTGGAGAGTGGCATCAAGGAGGGTTCAGAGTTCCAGGGGGCAGCATTAGAGACTGCTTCATTCCTTGAGTTAACTCCTGAAGATTGCTCAGTGGCCATATAGAAAGAGAAAGTAAGCAGACAAGAGTTTGAGATCTTAAGGCTCCGATACCATGTAGAAAATAGCACTTAGAGAGGAGAAAGATAGGAGGAAACTCTTGTTTTATTGCTTAGTTGCTTATCGTGTAGATAAGAGATAATTACAATGTTGGAAAGGTATCCTAAACCCAATCGGGTTGGATCGGATCCGACCGGGTCGGGTCATTTACAGCCTGTTTAGTTCATATAATAACTTTATTATGATTAATAAAAGCACTTATGTTATTATATATTGTTTGTCATCATATTATTTGTTGTATATATATAACATCCCTAGTATCAATCTGTGATAGAGAAACCATGATAGTGATTATGGTTTAAGAGATCTCTAATCACTATAACAAGGTTGGTACTTAAATGTCTCTAGTCTTATATATTATCAAATAGGACATTGATAGTATAATCGACTTAGCACGTATTGGATGTCTTCTATCTTTTAGAAGATAGGGATAGATCTCGCCTCTCGAAGTGTAGGGGACACTTGACCGTGACGTGGACGTGTATTAGAGAATGCGACGTTAGGATCGACCCACTTACATTAAGTGTCACACTATGTGGCGGTTGTGTAATTATCCTTTGACCGAGTCTTCATGGCATCACGGTGTGGATTGTCATGCTTTGACACTATTGAGATTTCTCCTAACCACGGGCGATCATGCGGTAGTGATTGGGTATGATATTGAAGCATCACGGAGTATACATGATTGGTCATCCGGGAATCGCGTATCCTATGATTGGGATCGAATATCCGAAATGGTCTTCTTATAAGAAATGTCTAGCTCTCGAGAATCTTTGCAAAGTGGGAGTAAGTGTGTTATTCCGAGAGAGCATGATATCTAGATTATAAGATACGATCGTTAATGTATTGACACTCGAGATACGATCGTATGGATATTATTACAGCGATAGGATTGTAAGTTACATGGTAACTGCTTCACATGAAAGGTAGTAGTCATTGCTTTTGACTCTTCCGATGATTGGGGGTCACGGTGTGTTGCTAGACGCTATCCCGTGATCGTTAGGCATGAAGGGTATTTTAGTAATTTACACTTTGTGTCTACGGCCAACATATTCGGAAGCCTATCGGGTCACACACATATGAACATCGAGTCGGATTAAAATGCGGTTATAGTTGATAACCAAATAAGGAAAGTTTATCTCTAGACTATAAAGGTTATAGTGGTAAATTAATATGGTGGTATTTATTTATTATGAGTAAATAAAATACAAGATATTAATTATATATAAATTATGTTAATTAAAGAATATTCCGGAAGCCAATTAATTGGCATATGGGGCGCCACAATTGAGTGTATGAGATACACTTGGATTGTGCACTTTAATTAATAAGATTGCCATAATATTAATATAAGATATTAATTGATTTTGGAAAAATAGATTTATGGTAATAAGATAATTATAATCAATATAAGATATTGGCAAAATAAATTATAATTAAAGAGATAAATCAATCTAGAAGATTTTCTTTATTTTATTGGAAAAATGTTTTCTTCTCCTCCACACCATATGGGGCGCCCCAACCACTATTTATAGGAGGTGGGTGTCAAGCTCTTTTGTACATCACAATTGCAAGAGCTCATAGTTCTTGTGTAAAATAGAGAGCAATCCATAGTGAGTTTGTGAGGGAAGAAAAGGTCCGGTCTAGCAGCCGGAGTTTTTCCGATAGCAATCCAAGGAGGATTCCGGCAAGGGGTTCGTGTGGATTAGCGATAGAGGCCGGACGCGTGGACGGCTTGCGCATTGAACTACTCTCCGTTGGCGGTCAAAGCGACGATCTTATAGATCATCTGAGGTATAACCGTCAAACTACTTAACGTGTTTATTGCATTAAACGAAGAACGATTTAGAAAAGGAAATCAAATTTTAAATTCATTGCGTTAAACTAGTGATTTCCTAACGGTGGTATCGAGATGCGGACTTGAGCTTAAGCAATAAGCATAAATTAATTGCGTAGTATTTAATCGATAGATGCAAGATTTAAATCACGAAACATTAAAACAAAAAAAATATATTATGGTTCATGGGGGGTCGGCCGATCAGCGGCGCCCCTTCCTCAACAAGCGGCGGCGGCGGCGGGCCCTAAATTGCCGCGTCTATCGGTAATCCTCTTCCAATGGGGAGATCGACCCTTTCGCTTTTGTGATATTTATTGTGCATAGATATCTCGTTTGTTTAGTTGTGTCAGTATGGCCAACCAATGGTTCAAATAGTTTGGACCATTTAGGGAAACCATATAACACATTGGCCTTTCCAAATTTTGATTTGGAATAGCGCTTGAAGCTTAAGCGCCACTTCCAAAATTTTGATTTTGGAAAGTGGCCAAGCCTAAACCAAAACTATTTGGTCTTTCCAAATATTTGATTTGGAATATCTTGGCCCTTTTTCCAAATATTTGATTTGGAATGGCTGGCTTTGTGCCACTTCCAAAATTTGATTTTGGAAAGTGGATAGGCCTAAACTAAAATTAGTTGGCCTTTCCAAATATTTGATTTGGAATAGGCCTAGGCCCTTTTCAAATATTTGATTTGTAAAAGACCTAAGCTAAATTTAGTTTTGGAAAGGAAACAAATAGGAGACTTTATAATTTTAATTTTATTTTGAATAGTTCAAATTTAATTGAAATTAAAATCGATTTAAAAATTAAATGTTAATTTTAATTTTCGATTAAGTCATATAATTATTTAAAATTTATTTAATTATTTGATGTGATAAAATAAAGACGCATGAGTAGTTAACAATTAGAATTTGATCTTTTTCATATGATAAAAATTGTATGGATTAGATGTGTAGATATAATGTGATTATATGGACCCCGATTGATCATGGACTTGACCAATATGATAGATGGGAATGTTTTCTTTATGTTGGTTTTTGAATTTTTTTTTGTCCTAGGCCGTTATGAAGAACGTGACCTAGTTTACTTTTTGCATTTATCCCATTCCCGTGAGTCCCCCCCCCCCCCCGTGTGCGGCGGGTGTATTTATTAGATAAATTATAATGTAACAAGAATGGAGCAAGAAGTTGAAGACCAAGGAGAAATAAAGAACCCATTGGCGTACAACAATAAAGATCCTATTGGCGGTTGCAGATACCCTTAGTTTGTGACCCACGGTTTCGTCGGTTTGTATTCAAACCGCACTTAGAAAAGTCCATGATCATACCGGTTATTTTATGCGGAATGTTGTGTATGTTTTACTTTATATGATATCATAGTAATATGCACATAGTAGATGAGACCATAATTAAACCAAATTAATTAAGTGAATTAATTTAAAATTATTCCCACGCCAAAAATCGAGCCAAAAATTGTCTCCCGATATTATAATGACGGTGAAGAGCCTTTGTTCGGATCCAACTGATCGACCACCGTCGGGAGTTGACCTACCACGGGTATATCGTTATTATCGAGATATGATCGTCACGAGATCTCATGAATATCGGGTTATGACTCGACTAAAGTCTTTCGGTGATTGGCCACCGTCAGGGCCGTCTGACTTTAGAGACAAGGGGTTGATTACCACAAAGAGATGCGGACTGTCAAAGAGTTGACTAGTCAACCACTGGGAGTCGCATATGATGCGACTGGTAGGAGTACCTACTTTTTGAAATTGCCGAGATTGATCGACCACCGTCGGGGATTAAGGTGATTAGATTGGATCCCAACCACTAAAGAATTAATTAAATTCTTGAAAGCCAATTGGGAATAGTTGGCTAGTGGGAGTAAAACCTTAGGAAATTTTTAAGTGCAAAATTTAGGGTTTTACATACATGAATTTTACTTATTCTATCTTTATTTATTGTTGTAGAAAATGTCAAACAAATTGAACCTTCGTTTTATCATCGAAAACAAGCTTGACGAAACTAATTTTCTCGATTGGGAAAGGAACCTCAAAATCGTTTTGAGGCACGAGAAAATTGGCTATGTCTTGGACGAGGCCCTACCGGAAAAGCCCGATGAGGTTTCGGCTGCAGATGCTGTCGAGAAGTATAACAAGCACTATTCTGACAGTACTGATGCTACATGTATCATGCTTGCTTCTATGACACAGAATCAATGAAAAAGATGAGTCTATGGGCGCCTACTCTATCATGGTCCACCTAAAGGAACTCTATGCTTCTCAGTCTCGCACTGAGAGGTACGAGGTCTCAAAGGCCCTATTTAGTTGTAAGATGGCATCTGGGACTACTGTGGGGTCACACGTGCTTAAAATGATCGGGTATATAGAGAGGCTTGGGGAAGTCGGGCCACAAGTTGGAACGAGTTGAGTATTGACTTGATTCTCGCAATCTCTGCTGATTCATTCTCGCAGTTCGTGATGAACTATCACATGAACAAGATAGATTGCTCTCAAGCGGAGTTATTGAACATGTTGAAAACTGCCGAGGCACCGTGTGGGAAGGGAAAGCAAGTGTTCTTTGGTCACTTCAAGCAAGGGCAAGGCAAAAGCCCGGAAGAAGTCCAAGAAGGCGAAGGCTGCACTTAAGCCAACGCCTAAGATAGCAAAAGACAAATCCAAGGATGCTTGCTTCCATTGCGGTGAGAGACCGGACATTGGAGGAGAAATCGCAAAGGCTTCTTGAGTACCAAGAAGAAGCATTCGATGCTTCGACTTCGTGTATATTTATGATTGAGATCAACATTACTTCTTCTAAGTCTAACCCACCGGGTATTAGATCTCGGTTGTGGTTCTCATATTTGTACTGAATATGAAGGCACTAAGAAGAACTAGAGATCCAAGAAGAAAGGAGAGGTGGACCTACGCGTTGGGAATGGAGCAAGTGTTCTTTGCGCACTAGCCGTAGGACTTTATTTTCTTTCATTGCCCAGTGGGCTAGTACTAGAACTCAATAACTGTTATTTTGTTCCTGCTCTTACGAAGAGCATTATTTCTATTTCTGCATTAGATGTTAATGGTTTTTCATTTACGTTTGAGAATAAATGTTGTTCTTTTTCACGTGATGGAATCTTTTATGGTACTGGAATGCTTAGCAATGGTCCCTACATATTAGATATGAATGTTGACGTACTTAATATAAATAACAAGAAAGCCAAAACAAATGACTTGAATGAATCCTACTTATGGCATTGTAGACTTGGCCATATAAACAAGAATCGCATTTCCGAACTCCATAAAGTTGGAATGTTGGATCAATTCGATTACGAATCGTTTGATACATGCGAAGCTTGTTTACTTGGCAAGATGACAAAGTCACCTTTTGTGGCAAAGGGATAAGATCCAATGAATTGCTTGAGCTCATACATACTGATGTATGCGGCCCAATGTCAGTCCAAGCCAAAGGAGGATACTCTTATTTTATCACTTTCACTGATGACTATTCTCGCTATGGTTATATATACTTAATGAAGTATAAGTCTGAAGCCTTTGAAAAGTTCAAGGAATTCAGAAGTGATGTGGAGAAACAACTAGGTAAAGAAATCAAAACGCTTGATCCGATCGAGGTGGAGAATACCTGGATGGAGAGTTTCAAGACTTTTGAAGGAGAATGGGATTCTACTGAATGGACCCCTCCACGCCTCAAATGAATGGCATATCCGAGAGGAGGAACCGTACTTTGTTAGACATGGTACGATCCATGATGAGCTACTGCTGATTCTTCCAAAATTGTTTTGGGGGTATGCTCTAGAAACCGCATCCTATACATCGAACCGAGTTCCATCAAAGACGGTTGAGTCCACTCCTATGAAGTGTTCAAAGGAAGAAACCAACACTAGGTTACATGAAACCTTGGGGATGTCCCGCTTGTGTGAAACGGACCATGCCTCGACAAATTGGAACCTAGATCGACAAATGTCTATTTGTGGGTTATCCTAGGGAAACCAAAGGGTACCAATTTTACCACCCTTAGGAACAAAAGGTGTTTGTTGCCAGGACTGGCCACCTTCTGGAGAAAGAGTTTATTCTGGATAGGGTCAGTGGGAGTAAAATTGATCTTGAAGAAATTCGAGAACCACTTAAGGACAACAGTCCGTTGATGAAGTAGAGGAGACACCACATACAAATGTGGTGCCACCTCTACCGTTAGACACACTAGCACCTCGAAGATCCACCAGGAACGCCGTGAACCCGAAAGGTACACTTGGCGTGTATCTCATGGAAGATGAGGACCCTAGAACTTATGAGGAAGTGCTATTAAGGCATGACAAAGAGAAATGGTGGAAGCCATGAATTACGAAATGGAATCCATGAAAGACAACCAAGTTTGGAACTTAGTTGATCCACCTGAGGGAATAGTTCCCATAGGGTGCAAATGGGTCTTTAAGAGAAAGACCGACATGGACGGTAACGTGACTACCTACAAGGCTAGGTTAGTGGCAAAAGGTTATAAGCAAAGACAAGGAGTTGACTATGACGAGACCTTCTCTTTGTTGCCATGTTAAAATCCATTAGAATTTTGCTCGCTATTGCAAAGATACCATGATTACGAAATCGGCAAATGGATGTGAAAATGCTTTCCTTAACGGGAACTCATGCGAAGAAGTGTATATGACACGGCTGAGGTTTCACAATCAATGACGCCAGGATGGTGTGTAAACTGCAAAGGTCCATTTATGGATTAAAGCAAGCTTCTCGGAGTTGGAATCTTCGCTTTGATGAGATAATCAAACAGTTTGATTTCATCAAGAACGAAGATGAGCCCTGTGTTTACAAGAAGGTTAGTGGGAGTGCCATTGTGTTCTTAGTGCTTTATGTAGATAACATACGCTTCATGGGAATGATGTGCCTATATTACAATCAGTCAAAGCTTGGTTATCCAAGAACTTCTCAATGAAGGACTTGGGTGATGCAGCCTATATTCTAGGAATAAAGATCTATAGAGATAGATCTAAAAGGTTGCTTGGTCTGTCGCAATCCACCTATATAGACAAGATCTTTGAAGAGATTCGACATGGAGCGATCAAGAAAGGATTGCTTCCCATGTCACATGGGGTCTACCTGTCGAAGGAATGAGTCCCGAGACAGAGGAGGAAAGGGCACAAATGAGTAAAGTCCCTTATGCTTCGGCAATCAGTCTATCATGTATGCCATGTTATGCACAAGACCGTGATGTCTCGCACCCTCTTAGTATGACTAGTAGGTACCGGTCCAATCCAGTGATGGTCACTTGGATTCTTTGTCAAAAATATCCTCAAGTAGTACTTGAGACGTACTAGGGATATGTTCTAGGTTTTCGGGAATGATGATTTAGTATTACGAGGTTACACGGATGCCGGTTCCAAGCGACAAGGATGACTTTAAGTCACAACTGGATTTGTTTTCACGCTTAATGGCGGCGATGGTGGAAGAGTTCCAAGCGAGGAGACTCTGCGGACTCTACAACGGAAGCCGAATACATAGCACCTCGGAGGCGGCGAAGGGAAGCGATTTGGATGAAGAAGTTCATTCTTGAACTTGGTGTGGTTCCCTCCATTGAAGGTCTAGTGCCTCAGATGTGATAATAATGGAGCGATATCTCGGTCAAAGGAACCAAGGTCTCATCGAAATCCAAACATGTGCTCTGGCGCTATCACTTGATAAGAGAGATAGTAGATAGAGGAGATGTAAAGATAGAAAAGTCCACACGGATGATAACATAGCCGATCCGTTTACCAAGGCATTGTCTCAAGCTAAGCATGAGAAACATGTTCACCGCACGGGCTTAGGCATATGGGTGATTGGCTTTAGGCCAAGTGGGAGATTGTTGGAAAGGTGTCCTAAACCCAATCGGGTTGGACCGGATCCGACCGGTCGGGTCATTCTGATACTGCTTAGTTCATGTAATAACTTTATTATGATTAATAAAAGCACTTATGTTATTATATATTGTTTGTCTTCATATTATTTGTTGTATATATATATAGTAACGTCCACTAGTATCAATCATGATAGAGAAATCATGATAGTGATTATGGTTGATGAGATCTCTAATCACTATAACAAGGTTGGTACTTAAATGTCTCTAGTCTTATATATTATCAAATGGGACATTGATAGTATAATCGAGACTAAAGACGTGATTGGATGTCTTCTATCTATTAGAAGATAGGGATAGATCTCGCCTATCGAAGTGTGAGGGACACTTGGGTATGCGTGGGCGTGTATTAGAGAATGTGTACGTTAGACTGACCCACTTACATTAAGTGTCACACTATGTGGCGGTTGTGTAATTATCCTTTTGACCGGAGTCTTCATGGCATCACGGTGTGGATTGTCATGCTTTGACACTATTGAGATTTCTCCTAACCACGGGGCGATCATGCGGTAGTGATTGGGTATGATATTGAAGCATGTGGAGTATACATGATTGGTCATCCGGAAATCGCGTATCCTATGATTGGGATCGAATATCCGAAATGGCCTTCTTATAAGAAATGTCTAGCTCTCGAGAATCTTTGCAAAGTGGGAGTAAGTGTGTTATTCCGAGAGAGCATGAAAGGTAGTAGTCATTGCTTTTGACTCTTCCGATGATTGGGGGTCACGGTGTGTTGCTAGACGCTATCCCGTGATCGTTAGGCATGAAGGGTATTTTAGTAATTTGCACTTTGTGTCTACGGCCAACATATTCGGAAGCCTATCGGGTCACACACATATGAACATCGAGTCGGATTAAAATGCGGTTATAGTTGATAACCAAATAAGGAAAGTTTATCTCTAGACTATAAAGGTTATAATGGTATTTATTTATTATGAATAAATAAAATACAAGATATTTATTATATATAAATTATGTTAATTAAAGAATATTCCGGAAGCCAATTAATTGGCATATGGGGCGCCACAATTGAGTGTATGAGATACACTTGGATTGTGCACTTTAATTAATAAGATTGCCATAATATTTATTAATTAATATTTCTTAATATTAATCTATATCTCTAATATTACCTCTGTATTCTATTGTAACACTTATTAATGCTATCCTATAAAGCATATAAGTGATTAATAACTAACTAGCTGTTTTTACCTTAAAACCCCCAACTACCTTTTATGAGCCGTCCTACATTTATTATGCTTGTCTGCCATCTAGCCGTTACTCCACTACCTCATTGTAACTCTTTATATACTTGTAATCTCCACTCAGTTTTAATAAGAAGAACATATTATTCTCTTCATCTTTCCTCTCTTTATCTTTTGTACATGGTATCAGAGAGCTGAAAAATCAGCCTGTCGTTTCATCTTCCACTGGAAATTTCTGCTAATCTATCACTCAATTCTAAATATGTCTGAATCTGGCACCACTGCCACATCTTCTGATAAAACCTTATCTCTTTCTCTGGGAGGATTTGACAATCCTGCACATCAAATTACCACCAAGAAATTAAGTGGCGGTGCAAATTACATACAATGGGCACAATCAGTCCGTATGTATATCACCGGCCGTGGAAAGTTGGGCTACCTTACTGGTTATATCAAAAAACCAGATGATGAGGAATCAGAAGCCTACTACACTTGGGAAACCGAGAATGCCACCATAATGTCCTGGCTCATCAATTCCATGATTGATGACATAGGCCAAGTCCACCTCTTTGCAAAATCGCCAAGGAAATGCAGGACACCATCACCGAGAGACTTACTCTAATAAGGAAATTTTGCTCAAGCTTTTGGCATTAGGACCAACTTAAAGGAGATCAAGCAAGGATCCCGGGATGTCACCAAGTACTATAATTCCCTAAAAAAGTTGTGGCAGGAATATGACCAGCTCACTATCACTAAGTGGAGTTGCACCTCTGATGCTGTTCTGTTCCAGGAACTCACTGACAAAGAAAGGGTGTTTGACTTCTTATGTGGTCTTAACCCAATCTATGATGCAGCCGAGAGAGTCCCGGCACAAGTTACTCTACCTACAATCCTAGAGGCATTTCTTTGTCATCGAAAAGGAAGAAAGCGAGAGCGGGTTATGGGAGGCCTTCTACCTACTCCAAATGGATCTCTTTGCCAACTCTGGGAGGAGAGCACTCTGCTCAAAATGTCTTGATCGACGACACTGCACTTGTAAGTAAGGGCTCCACCAGAAGGTATGACCAGAAAACCACCCTACAATGTGACCACTGCAAAAAGAAGGGTCACACCAAAGATTCATGTTGGAATCTTCATGGAAAACCACCACACCTGCAAAAGAATCAGATTTCCAGGAAGGGTGGCAACTGGACAGAACAGAAACAAGGGTATAGTGCCTCTGATCAGCCAAGTTTGTTCTCTAAAGAACAGATGGATGCCTTAAACCACCTCTTGGACAGAAGGATGCAACAGAACACCGACACTTGCGGGTGCTCTTGCACGCATGTAATGGTAAGAATACTTGGATCATAGACTCAGGTGCATCTAGCCATATGACAGGTGAACTTTCCTTATTTGATACTTATGATAAAACCACTAGACCACACTTTGTCACTATTGCTGATGGCACGTGTTCTAAAGTAGAAGGAACATGGACTATTAAATTAAACAAAAATCTCACCCTAAACTCTGTCTTATATGTCCCAAACTTGTCTTGCAACTTATTCTCTGTTAGTCAATTTTGCAAGGAAATGAAATGTACTGCTAATTTTTCCCAACACCTCTGTGAGTTTCAGAACTGGAATCTTTGGAGAAGATTGGCGGTGCTAAGAAGGTTAAAGGGCTTTACTGTTTGAAGGCAAACCAAGCGCGATGCAAGGGTTTTAGTGTTTACGAGGATGATAAATGTAATAGGATTAAAATGCTCCATCTACGTTTAGGTCATCCTAATTTTGTGTACCTAAAGCGGTTGTACCTGCTATGTTTGTTGGTATTAAAACGAAAATCTAAAATGTCAATTTTGTGAAATTTCCAAGCACACTAGAATCCTTATAAATCTGTGCCCTATAAAGAATCTGCCCCTTTTAACCTCATACACTCTGATGTTTGGGGACCATCTAAAAACCCTAATCTCACTCACAAGAAATGGTTTGTGACATTCATAGATGACCACACAAGACTATGTTGGGTCTATCTTCTGAAGCACAAATCAGATGTAAGTGAGATTTTTGAAATTTTTTACAAAATGATTGAGACACAATTTCAAACCAAGATTCAGATACTCAGATCTGATAATGGAACTGAATATCTGAATTCTTGTTTAGGTCCTTTTCTCACTGAAAAAGGCATTGTTCACCATACCTCCTGTCCCAACACCCCTCAACAGAATGGTGTGGCAGAGAGGAAGAATAGGCACCTATTGGAAGTTACCAGAACCCTTTTATTCTCTTATAATGTTCCATCTTCTTACTGGGGAGGCTGTTCTTACTGCAGCCTTTCTCATTAATAGAATGCCTCCGCACTCAGGATTTAAGACACCTGTTGAAACCCTTACTAAATTCTATCCCTACACCAAACTGGTAACTTCCATCCCTCTGAAAATTTTTGGTTGCACTGCATTTGTTCATATTCATTCTCAAAACAGGAGTAAAATTGGACCAAGGGCAGTCAAAACTATTTTTGTTGGATACTCTTCATCACAAAAAGGTTTCAAATGCTTTGATCCCAACACCAATAAGTTTTACATTTCTAGTGATGTAACATTTTTTGAAGAACAACCTTTTTACAATAAGGAGCATAGTACAGACCTTGAACAATATGAATTTCTTAATAATGATATTCCTATGCCTGTTTTTGAACCAATTCTAATCTCAGAAACACACCCTCAGCAGTCTGACAAGGGTACTACTTTGCCTGCAAAAGAGGTTATTGTCTATACTAGACAAAAGAAGCCTTCCAGAGAGCTTGGCACTCCTAATCCTTCTCCAGATACTGTTATTAATGTCCCCTTGCAGGAAAATCAGAGTACTACACATGAAGAAGATCAGCCTGAACAGAGCAATGATCTCTCTAATGAGGAGACCACTAATCTGGAGCAAACTGGTAACATCTCTCCTATCTCTTCCCTTGAGGATTTACCTATTGCTTTGAGGAAAAGCACTAGGGCTTGTACTAAACACCCCATTGACAGATTTGTGTCTTATGGGAAGGTGTCCACTCACTTTAAGTCATATCTTGCTAACATTGACACAGTGACCATACCTAAAACCATTCAACAGGCTTTGTCTTGCCCTAAATGGAAAGATGCTGTCATGGAGGAACTCCATGCCCTAGAGGCAAATCACACATGGGACATAGTTAACATGCCCAAGGGTGTTAAGCCTGTAGGATGTAGATGGTTATTCACTGTGAAACACAATCCTAATGGAACCATCAATAGGCACAAAGCCAGGTTGGTTGCCAAAGGATACACACAAACTTATGGAGTGGACTTTAATGAAACTTTTGCCCCAGTGGCTAGACTGAATACTGTGAGAATTATCATATCCATTGCTGCCGTCCATAACTGGACCCTGCATCAAATGGATGTAAAAAATGCTTTCTTAAATGGTAATCTTAAAGAAGAAGTCTATATGCATCCACCCCCTGGTTTTACTGTCAAACCTAACCAAGTCTGTAGATTGCATAAGTCCTTATATGGACTGAAGCAATCACCAAGGGCATGGTTTGATAGGTTTTCTAAAGTTATGAAACATGGAGGTTACTCACAGGGTCATGGAGACCACACACTGTTTTACAAACATACTAACACAGGAGGAGTCACAATCTTGATTGTATATGTAGATGATATTATTATCACTGGAAATTCCAGTCATGAGATTACTCATCTGAAAAACTTATTGCACCATGAATTTGAAATTAAAGACCTTGGCCAACTAACCTACTTTCTAGGTATTGAAGTGGCCAGATCTAAAGAACGGATTCTGCTCACCCAAAGGAAATACACTATTGATTTGCTCAAAGAATATGGACTACTGGGGTGTAAACCTGTTGATACACCAGTAGACAACACTATCAAATTTGGAAGGGATGAAGCTGGAGAACCAGTCAATCAAGAGAAGTACCAAAGACTTGTAGGTAGACTTATCTACCTATCTCACACAAGACCAGACATCTGCTTTGCTGTTAGTCAACTCAGTCAATTCATGCACTCACCAAGACAGATTCATCCGGATCTTCGCAATGAGATCGCTAAAATACCTAAAAGAAGTCCAGAGGAATGGTATCTTGTTCAAAGCTCAGGGAACAACCAAAGTTGAAGGGTATGTTGATGCAGATTGGGCAGGATCTGTCACAGACAGAAGATCTACCTCTGGATGGTGCATATACCTTTTTGGAAATCTAGTATCATGGAGGAGCAAAAAACAGTCTGTTGTGGCAAGGAGTTCTGCTGAAGCAGAGTTTAGAGCCATAGCCTTGGGAATTTGTGAATTGTTATGGATCCAGAGGGTGATGAGGGAACTTAGAATACCTTATGCAAGACTTGTTACCCTATACAGTGACAGCAAATCAGCTATTGAAATCTCTAACAACCCTGTTCAACATGACCGGACAAAACACATCGAAATCGACAAACACTTCATCAAAGAAAAGCAAGAAGATGGGAGCATACAAATTTCCTATATCAACACCAAGGTGCAGGTTGCAGATATATTCACCAAGGGCCTGCCTAGAGTTCCTTTCCAACAATTTTGTGGCAAGCTTGGTTTATTAGACATTTATAAACCAGCTTGAGGAGGAGTATTAATTAATATTTCTTAATATTAATCTATATCTCTAATATTACCTCTGTATTCTATTGTAACACTTATTAATGCTATCCTATAAAGCATATAAGTGATTAATAACTAACTAGCTGTTTTTACCTTAAAACCCCCAACTACCTTTTATGAGCCGTCCTACATTTATTATGCTTGTCTGCCATCTAGCCGTTACTCCACTACCTCATTGTAACTCTTTATATACTTGTAATCTCCACTCAGTTTTAATAAGAAGAACATATTATTCTCTTCATCTTTCCTCTCTTTATCTTTTCTACAATATTAATATAAGATATTAATTGATTTTGGAAAAATAGATTTATGGTAATAAGATAATTATAATCAATATAAGATATTGGCAAAATAAATTATAATTAAAGAGATAAATCAATCTAGAAGATTTTCTTTATTTTATTGGAAAAATGTTTTCTTCTCCTCCACACCATATGGGCGCCCCAACCACTATATATATAGGAGGTGGGTGTCAAGCTCTTTTGTACATCACAATTGCAAAAGAGCTCATAGTTCTTGTGTAAAATAGAGAGCAATCCATAGTGAGTTTGTGAGGAAGAAAAGGTCCGATCTAGCGACGGAGTTTTTCCGATAAGAATCAAGGAGGATTCCGGCAAGGGGTTCGTGTGGATTAGCGATAGAGGCCGGACGCGTGGGCGGCTTGCGCGTTGAACTACTCTCCGTTGGCGGTCAAAGCGACGATCTTATAGATCATCTGAGGTATAACCGTCAAACTACTTAACGTGTTTATTGCATTAAACGAAGAACGATCTAGAAAAGGAAATCAAATTTTAAATTCTGCTGCGTTAAACTAGTGATTTCCTAACATACAATATATAGAAGAGGCCTCCAACGGCTAAAAAGAAAACCCAACGGCTATATGCATAGTAAAAGCAGTTTACTGTTGCTAGATAGATAAAGCACTAAACTAAGGCCAAAACAGATAAAAAAAAAGGCACAGAATAAGCACTAAACAGGTGCTGAATAATAAAAACATGTCTAATATTCAACAAATTGTGTTGCTACTTTCTATCCTAACTCTTGTAAGATACAAGTACAGGGAACGATTAAGATGATTGGATTTGCTAAAGTTGATAATGGTCTATATTTTTTTGGAGTATCAGATCATTTGTCTCTATTTGTTAGGTCTGGAATTGATAAAATATGGTTGTACCATGGAAGACTAGGACATCCAACTTTTGTATTATTAAAAGAGTTATTTCCTAATATGTTTAATGGCATTAATCTTGACTCTCTTCATCATTTATCATTGTGAATTTGCTAAACATAAGAGGGTCTCATTCCTCTACAAATCCATAGGTCCTATGTTCCATTTTATCTTATTCATACTGACATTTGAGGACCATCTAATGTTGTTAATATTATTGGGGCTAAATGGTTCATATCATTTATAGATGATCGCACTCGTGTCATATGGATTTTCTTACTCAAACATAAATCCAATGTCTCACATATTGTGCCCGTGTTTTATAAAATTATTCAAACCCTATTTGACACTAATATTAAGAAAATTAGATCTGATAATGCTAGGGACTATTCTAATCAAATTTTGACTCCATTCTTCCAATCTGTTGGGATAATGCATGAGTCCTCATGTGTTAATACCTCACAAAAAAAATAGGGTAGTGAAAGAAAGAATTGTCACCTCTTAAATGTTACTAGGGGCCTTTTATTCCATAAAAATGTTCCTAAACATATTAGGGTGAAGTCAGATTAACTTATGCCTATCTAATTAATAGACTTCCATCCATCCTTTGAATATAAGTGTCATGTGGATATCTTGTCAAAATTCTTTCCAGATTTTAAACCAACCCAAGGATTAGCACCTGAATCTTTGGGAGTGTTGCCTTTGTTCACATTCACTCTCAAGATAAGGGAAGCTTGATCCTAGAGCCCTTAAATGCATCTTCATTGGATATTCTTCTACCTAAAAGTGGTACTAACGCTATCATCCAACTTCTAAGAAACCCTTTGTGTCAAGAGATGTTACCTTCAATAAAAACCTATTTACATACAATCAAGACTCAGGGGCGGATTTTATGATCATAGAAAAACCCGATCCTTCTACCTTACCTATTGATTCCATTAATCATGATTCAAGGAATCTACCAAAGTATTACCAGGATTAATCCTCCTCATACCTATCCTAGTGCATTGATGAGTTTGTAGATCGAGGAAAACTCCATCTCAAGTATATTCTAGGAAAAGAAAATGGTTTCCCAACCTAATAACCCTCCGACAGAGAGTCTGCTAGAACCTAACAAAGTCCTATCAAGAATAGCAGATCGCCTCTCTGATTTACACGAAAATTATGGCAATCTTGTTCCAGTTGACCTATCACCGATCATTATCTTCCTATTGCTATAAGGAAAGGGAAGAGGGCTTGTAATAATCACCCTATTCACCCTTTCTCTCTTTCAAAACCTATCTCATAATCACGAACTTTTCTAAGTAATCTTCTTGACCCTACCATTCCCAAAAATGTTTCTAAGGCTCTTATTGTTGACAACTGGAAACAGGCTATGCAAGATGAAATAAATGCCCTTAAAAAGAACAAAACTTGGGAAATAGTTGACCTACCTAAAGGTGCGAAACTTGTAGGTAGTAGATGGATATTTACCATTAAGTACAAATCCAAAATGGGGACATTGAAAGGTACAAAGCTAGGCTTGTTGCTAAAGGTTTTTCCAAGACTTTTGGAGTAGATTATTTGCACACATTTGCCCTTGCTAAAATTAATATTTCAAGAATTTTACTATCCTTAGCTGTTACCTTTGACTGGAAACTCTCACAGTTTGATGTTAAAAATGCCTTTCTACAAGGTGGCCTTAGCCTACATGAGGAAGTTTTCATGTACATATCACCTGGGTTTGAATCTGCTAAAAGGAAGGATTGCAAACTGAAAAAGGCTTTATATCGCCTCAAACAATCTCCCAGGGCCTGGTTTGGAAAATTTTCTACAGCTGTGCTAAGTCAAAATTACAAACAATGTCATTGAGATCATACTCTATTCATTAAACATACCAAACATGGAAAACTTGTTATCTTACTTGTCTATGTTGTTGACATTATTGTCACTGGGAATGACCTTGAAGAAATTCGATATCTAAAACAATGTCTTTTTAGGAAATTTGACATAAAAGAACTAGGCAACTTAATATATTTCCTAGGAAGAAGTTGCGCACTCTAAAGAGAGAATCTTTATCTCCCAACAAAAATACATTGTCGATCTTTTAAAGGAAACTGGTAAGTTAGGTTGTAAACCTATTGATACTCCAATTGAGAATAATCATGGTATTACTGCTGCTCCTAATGATAAAAATGTTGATAAAAAAAATCCTGCCAAAGGCTAGTAGGAAAACTAATTTATCTAGCACATACTAACCCAAATATTGCATTTGCTGTGAATGTGGTTAGCAGGTACATGCAAAACCCTAAAGAAATTCACCTTCACGCTGCTGAGAAAATACTGAGATATCTAAAAGAGGCAATTGCCAAGGGAATTTTATTCAAAAAAAAGAGGAACCATATCACTATTGAAGCCTATACGGATGCTGACTATGATGGTTGTGCTGATGATAGAAAATCTGCTACAGGCTATTGCACGTATCTTGGAGGAAATCTAATCACCTGGGGAAGCAAAAAACAAAATGTTGTCTCAAGATCAAATGTTGACGAGTTTAGGGCAATGGCCCAGGGCATTTGTGAGCTTATTTAGAAAAAAGATTATTGTAGAAGATTTGAAGATTCCTTGGACAAAGCCTTATATTGTGACAACAAGTCTGCTATCTGCATTGCTCAAGATCCTGTTCAACATGATGGATCTATTGAAGTTGACGGGCACTTCATCAATCTCACATTGAAAGTGGACTTATATGCACTCCTTATGTGTCCTCTCAACGCCAGATTGCTGAACTCTAACAAAAGGTCAATCAGGAAATGCCATTCACCACCTCAGAAGCAAGCTGGGAGTTACTAACATCACCTCATCAGCTTGAGGAGAAGTGTTCGAAAATCTAATCTTATGATTTATTTAAACATTACTGTATTATACTCAGTTGCATCACATGCTAATTAATTGACTTGTTACCAGACTGTTCACCTCCTAAAATAATAACCATCTTATACAGCTGTATACGGATGGTACCTCTTTACTACCTTCTAGCCGTTATTGGGCTACATATATTCCTGGTAATTTTGTATTTCTCAGATTAGATTAATAAGAAATATTTTCTTTTCACTCTCTTGAGTTTCACAACTGCCAAACTTGAGGGGGTGTAGAAATATTAATATTTAATAATATCTAATTGTTATTCATTTGTAATTATGTGTATGTAAGTTGGAGTACTTATTAAAGGTACAAATCTTTTAACCACTATTTTGTCTTATTACCACTATTTTGTCTTGTTATTACATATATTTATTTTTCGGATATATATTTTTCGGAATAATCAATAATAATACCATTCCACTTACACGTGGTTTCCGTATCTGTATACGTGGCTATCGTCGGGTTTCCGTCTCCACCACCGCCCCTCCAGCCCTGTAATCGCTCTTTTTCCCCACTGATCGTCTCCACTAAGGGGATTCAGTGAAGGTTAAGATGTGGCTGAGGCTTATGATGATCAGTTTTATTATCCATCTCTTCTCATGTCGGTATATGCGGTTGTGCAAGGTGGTGTTCCGACGATTGATTCGGGTTCAGGTATTTTACTTTGCTGCCATTTTTTTTGCCGATTCTGCACTTCTTGTGTGCTTCTTTTCAATCTGGCATTTGTGACGGTAGTCTGTGTGTCTATGGCTTCTTCGTAAGTTGCTTTTGGCTGCCATTCTGTAAGAACCATCTTCGTGGTCGGTGTGTTTTTTTCCCCCCGAATTTGTCTCTATCACAAGGTCATGATTTTGCATTAACATAAAAATTGACGATGGGTCGGTGTATTTCATTATCAGTGACTGTGTGCAATAATCTCCTATATTTTGGCACAGTTCTTCTGGATTCTTGGCTCATAATATTCAATTACCACAAAAAAATTAAATCTTCTTCTGTTTGATTTTAATGCGAAATGTCTGCTGCATGTGTTCGGTGTTTGGTTAGTGTGAATGTGACAAACATTCGATTGGTTTACTGTTATTTGCAAGGCTCTGTTGTCTGTCTCAAATTTTATCCCCAATTTTCCTCGATCTCGAATGATTTTGCGTTAGTGCAGAAACTGACCATCGGTGGCTGTATTTGATTAGCAGTGACTATCTGCCATGTTTGTCCTACTTTTCTGACCAAATTTTCTAGATTCTTGGGTCATGATATTGAATTAGTAGATAAAAAAAAATCTTCTTCTATTTGATTTTGATACGAAATGTCGGCTGCGTGTGTTCCGTGTTTGGTTATTATCAATGTGACAGCGTTAAATTGGTTTACTATTATTCGCAAAGCTCTATTTTTGGCGTAGGAGTGGATGGCTTTTTGCTCATGTTTGTTGCCGGAAAGGAAAAGCACGCATATATTGAATTCTCTGTTTACTACGACTTGCAAATCTCTGTTTTTTACCTATGAATTGATGACTGTGTGTCCCATGTATATTGCAAGAAGATAAAAAAAATTTGGCCTTCCGTGCATCAAACATTGACAGTAGTGCCCTTTTCAATTGGAATATCAGACGATGGTACCAAGAATATGACTCATGTTTGAAAGTGTTTAAATTTGAAATCACAGTAGATGACATAATATTTAGACCCACAGTAGATGACTTATTGTCTACACCCGAACTTGGAAAGCTAGAAAATAGAGCAGTCAAAGAACGCCATGTTGTCTTACCTTTCTTGTAAATGCTAAATCTCTGGACCATGACCGTTTGGTAATTCACTGTTGTCTGAGCTTGTACCATCGTGGACATCGTTGTTGCCTGTGTCTGGTTGTTGGCTTGCTTGAATAGCCTCATATCTTCCCTGCCACATTTGTGCAAGCCTCAGTTGCTCCTGGTTTATTACCTTCTGTTCTTTCAGCTCCTCGTTTGCCTTGTGTAGTTGTTTCCCCATTTGCTGCGTTGCCTCGTACGATTGTTGTCCAGGGGGTCATCAAAGGTATTACCCAACAACCAACCAGCAGCTATCTGGAATCAACAAAGGCCAACAACAAAGCCATACAGATAACCGACATATCACTCATACAGCCTGACACGAAGGTACAACAAAATGAAAATCACAATAGACATATTAAACGTACATATGCATATTTACAGTCCTGCTGTAAAATATTGACATAATACATAATTTGATCATTAGTACCTGTAATTGAGAAGAAGTCACTATTGTATCTTACTGCCTACATTTGATTTTCGTCTAAATTTACACCCTAAATGGCATGACAATGAGTAAGCTTCTGGAAAAAATATGCTGCAAGACTAATTACGTCTAAAAACCTACGCACAAATATTATCTATGGAGCCTATTAGTTGGTTGGTTGGTTGTGTTTTCTTCAAAAGAATATCATTTAGGACAGAAAAATTAAGCAATGGTAGGAAAACTGTTGTTTAGACATCTTGTTATTTGTCTCTTCATGTTTTCTGCAAAGATTGTAGTCTAAGAAAATGTGTTCATTATTTAGATTAATGGTCAAATTATTCATTTTCTCGTGCTTCATGGTAACAGTCCCATTTAACCTTATTACCACCACATATGCCCTATATTTCATTTTGATACGCATATCAATTAACAAGCATACTGAACCTGTGTTGACTCTAGGTGATGATGACACTGGGTGTAATGTTTAGAAAAGCATTTGTATGATGTGATGATGATTGGAAGTTCTGAGGCTTGGATACATTCTGATATGTATTAGTTTCGCATCTTCTACTAATGTTCAAGTAACTGAGATAACTTTGTGCCCTTGTAAATTGAGATCCATTTAGAGTTTTGTGCATTAAGCCATCTTTTCCCTTCATTCAATTCCACAAAAATGGTGGTAGTAAAGTAATTAGAATATATAGCAAGTGTGCTCATGTACTTCCCCTTGGTAGCGTAGAAATTTTGAATGCAAAAAAAGAAACATTAAGACACATTCATTATTCCCTCAGTCATTTCTTTTGAAGTTTCTATTCATCCATCTTCACAGCTCTTCCCTTTAGCCATTTACGTAATTTGTACACAGGGCGCTTGAGGCAATGGCACGTTTACTTAAATCTTGAGCGGCATACTAACATCTATCTCTTTCAATGTCGAGTGTCCACATCAATGCCACAATGTCGATTCCAGATCACGCAGCAGAAAGTGTACTACTCCACACGCCCAAAATGCTAGCGACTCACGTAAGCATACACGAGGAAATGAGGGGTTCCACCGCAACACATGTAACACTCGAACAAATAGTCGTCCCACGGTACCCTACAACTGCATATACTCCTCTCACTTTATTTAAAATGTACGCAAAGTGCAACCTAGGTTAAACATAGTCACAAACACAACACAAAATCGGTGTCGAACTTGAAGACATTACAGAAATATAACAACAACACTTTGTTTGACAAGTGTGCGAAAAACTCTTACAACAAATGAGCTAACGAGTTGCACGAAATGGATCCCTGTGTAAGCAACAATGTGCCCAGCTATTCTCCTCTTCCAATAAAGGTAACCATGTTAATATATTTTCTTACACAAATATTGAAGGGAATGAAAAATCTGCATGGCCAAGGCTAACGAGGGGCCGAGGAGCAAAAATTAATCGTGGAAATTAGATCCTCAAACAAAAGTACACAGACAAAGAAAACAAGGTACACGGTTCAAGAGTGGATAGAAGCGAGGATACATCCAACATCGACATCTCGAAAAAATGACAAACAAGAAAAATTTGGGGGCACTCTGGTAACAAAACCTATATTCATACCATTAGCCATGATTTTAATATAATAAATGTCAATAACAAGTGCATTGTCCTTCTACCTCTACAGACAAAGAAGAGGGAAACAAAGTAAGAAATAAGATTACTACGAAACACCGGAGCCTGCCGACTCTAAGAAGGACAAAAGACCACACGATCCCATGTAGACCAAAGACAATGAAGAAAGTCAAGCTGGAATTTACCGAAAACACATAACCGATCCACCAAATAGATTTCAAATTAGCCTTCCCATCCCAATAACAAACTTTTGCTACATAAATGCAGCATTTTGTATGTTTTACCCCAACTCCATTTTGCAATACACTTAAGTGTCATGCCATTGAACGGCACCTTGTAAATTTGGCACTGAAATCGACAACAGCGCACCAAAGTACTCTTTTTTTGTGAAACTACACTCCGGCCGATATATATATATATATAGGCGTAAACGGACATGTATGTAGGTCAATAGGGTTTAGCGGTCTAAATTAAGATCGAAGAAGGTCACAGAAAGAATCTTGAGCATTTTGGCTCTAAAATTACCTCAAGATGGCATAATAAAAGTTTGCATAGCTGTGTAATAACATATATAAATACTTTTGGGTCTGTACATTAAAGTCAAACAATCATCGTATTACAACCAATTTCTATTTCATTTCATCACCTATGTAACTTAACTAAAACACCCGCTCTACATACATTGCATCACAGGTAAGATGGCCTAAAGGACAACATTGTAAAATTTAAAAAAGCCACCGCAGTGCGTGCGTGATCGCATGCGCTAGTTAAGTTAGCTGTTATTAGCTCATCCGTCTTTTCCATAAGGCTGACAGTAGTTGGGGTTAAAGTAGGTGAGAGACTGTATATAGCCGTTAGCTTTAATGACTTGTCTATCGAGGTTTCCATTGACAATGATAGACTATACCAACCAATATTTCATACATCATGTATAATGACAGAAAAATGTGTAATGAGATGTATTGTGGATTAATGTGTATGTATTTAAAAATTGTGTATCAATATATCTCGTGTACAAATTAAGAAAAACTGAAAATTTAAACTTCTTATTCTTATTGAGCACAAAAGGCATTTTTTTTAAATGGAACCTGTTGAATTGTCCTGAATAATTGGCCAGCCAGGGTAGTAACCTGAAAAAAAAATTACAAAATTTCCTATATTGTTGTATTTAGTTGATTTCTTAGTATTATTTATATTTAGTGGCAATGTCAATGGTTGCCTTGTTGTCACAATAGAGCTTCATGGGCAAGTTGACCTTCATTTTCAAATCTTCTAGCATCATTTTTAGCCACAACTCCTTGCGATTTTTAGAGCCATTGCTCTAACTTCAACCTCAGCATTGCTTCTTGCAACTGCTCCTTGTTTCTTAGTTGGTTGTTTTATTATTTATTTTTAGTGGTTTATGATTAGTATTTCAACTTAAATTTTGTATTTTTTTCAGGTTACTATGCAGACCGACCAATTAAACCATGCGACTCAAGAGGTATTTTCATTTCCTATATTGTTGTAGTTTAGTTGGTTTTATTATTATTTATATTTAGTGGCAATGTCAATGATTGCCTTGTTGTCCCAATAGAGCTTCATGGGCAAGTTGACCTTCATTTTCATATATTCTAGCACTGTTTTTAGCCACAGCTCCTTACATTTTTTTAGAGCCATTGCTCAAAACTCGACTTAGCAATGCTTTCCTTATTTCTCAATGGGTTTTTATTTATTTATTTTTAGTGGGGTAGGATCTATTTCATATTTAAACTTAAATTTTCAGGTTACTACGCTGACTGTCCAGTCAGCCCAGACGACTGAACGGGTATTTTCATTTCCTATTGCTAAATGTAAAATTGTTTTTATTATTATTAATATTATTCTTGCCCATGAAGCTCTATTGTGACGACAAAGCAATCATTGACATTGCCATTAAATATAAATAATAACAAGAAAACCAACTAAATACAACAATATAGGAAATGAAAATACATGTTGATTCACCAGGTTTAATTGGCCCGTAAGCATAGTAACCTAAAAAAAATACAAAATTTATGTTGAAATACTAATCATAAACCACTAAAAATAAATAATAAAACAACCAACTAAGAATCAAGGAGTAATTGCAAGAAGCAGTGCTGAGGTTGAATTTAGAGCAATGGCTCTAAAAAATTGTAAGGAGTCGTGGCTAAAAAAGGTGCTAGAAGATTTGAAGATGAAGGTCAACATGCCCATGAAGCTCTATTGTGACAACAATGCAACATTGACATTTCCAATGAGCATGATAGAACTAAGCATGTTGAGATAGACATACACTTTATAAAGGGAAAGTTGGATGGTGGAATAATTTGCACACCATTTCTACCTTCTGCAAAGCAAATTGTCGGTGGCCTCATTAAGAAGGCCCTGCCAAGATTGGAGTTTGACAAGTTTTAGAGCAAGTTAGGCATGCATGATATATGCAGCCCAACTTGAGAGGGTGTTGAATGTACGGTTATTTATTTAGAAGGGTATTTATGTCCTGGTTTAGTTCTTAGAGACTTTTATATTGTTCTAGAAGAAGTTTTGAACGATTGTAACATTCCTTGTTTTTTGTTGATTTGGCTAGTAAATGCCTAAGGTAGAAATAAGGAGGGGGCATGTTGTATGCATTATCACGGAATCAGGAATATGACTATGCAGCTAATTAGAGAGGTTTTCTCCTACTTATGTAATCCTCTAATCAATTGCTGAATTAAGGAGAAATGGCTTTTATAGTACTTTTTCTCAACAACTTCCCAACAATATGCTATGCTCCTACTAAAAAATGATATAAGATCTATGACACGGAGTCGACAAAATTATGACCACATTTGATGCTATTATTTGGAACAAACAATGTTTTTCTCACTCTTCACTTCATCGACCTAACTCGGGAAGTGAAGATATGATAGATGATTTATTAGCTAACCTTAACAATAATAAAAGTGGCTTACATGCATCTGAAACTGAAGGGGGGTGAACATAAGAGTGGATCTATGTCGAACCAGAGTAATCAAAACAAAGGAACTTATGTTCTTTCTCAAAATAAGCGGTTCAAGGGTAACACTTATATGAAAAAAGGCTCAACGCAGCATGGTAGTGAGTGCATCAAAACTTCAGACTTCCAATCATCATCACAAGAAGGTTCACGAATGGCAACCGGAACAGGAAGGAAAGATTTGACTCTTTTGATTCTAGTCTAAGAACCGAACAGGATGATTTACAAAACTCAAAGCCTTCGGAAGACCTCCTTCCATAAGAAAGGCTCCCAAATCCTATACAAAACATCCCATAACCCATTTCCTAACCTATAAGAATTTATCAACTACACACCAAGCCTTTATCTCAGCACCCTTAACTTCTCAGATCAATACAAAATATTCAAGAAGCTCTTAAGGGTCCTAAACGGAAAGAGGTAGTCCTTAAGGAAATTAGAGCTTAAGAGAAAAATACGACCTGGGTGGAGGTGGAAAGACCAAGAGATAAGAAATTGGTACGGTGCAAATGGGTGTTCTCCATCAAATATAATTCTAATTCTTCTCTTCAGAAGCATAAGGAAGTACTTGTGGGCAAGGAGTTCTCCCAAACATATGGCGTTGACTATGAAGAGACCTCCCTTATGGCCAAACCGAACACCAATAGAATAGACTGATCGTATCAGTTGCAGTCAACCTAGACTGGGAACTCACTAAGTTGAAGTGAAGAATGCATTCCTCAGTGGGTATTTAAAAGAAATTTATATGGAGACACATCCAGATTCCAGACTAATAAAAGGAGTGTAATTTCAAGGTTTTGCAAGCTAAATAAGTCCTTGTATGGGCTCAAGCAGAGTCCTAGGGCCTGGTTTGATAAATTCAAGAAGTTTCTGAAAACTTTAGGATTTTCACAGGGGCAGTCTTATCATACATTATTTGGAAATGCTCGCCTACCAGAAAGTTAATTGTATTGATTGTGTATGTAGATGACACAATGTTAACAGGGGATGATTCTGAACAGTCCACCAGAGTGAAGGGTGCATTGTCACAGAAATTCGAGATCACGAATTTAGGACATATGAGATACTTCCTAGAAATGCAAGTATCAAGATCCTAGGCTGGGATGAGCGTATCTCGGAGGAAGTACATCTTTGATCTCTTGGAAGAAATGGGGATGAATGGTGCAAACCAACAAGAACTCATGTGGATCAGAATTTCACGCTTGGTAATGCAAAAGATGAGGATAGAGTTGATATGGAGTGGTGTCAGAAGTTAGTGGAAAACACATACATCTGGCTGACACAAGGCCGGACACTGCCTTTGTTAAGCTGTGTTAGCCACTTTATGCACTCTCCCATGAAGAGTCATCTAAAGGCAATTCACAAAATCATAAGATACTAAAAGGGGTCACCATACAAAGGGTTGTTCTTTTAAAATCTGAAAAAATGGGTATTGTAACTTATGAAGATGCAAATTGGGATTTTTGTAATAAGAGGTCCATGTCTAGTTAATGCACTTTTGTACGGGGATATCTCGTGACATGGAGATGTAAGAAGCAAGGAGTTGTTAGGCTGAATTTACAAACAAGGCCAGTCTGACCATACTTTATTCATAAAAAGGTCACCTATTAGAAAACTTATTGTGTTAACAGTGTATGTGGTTGGAAAAAAAAAAACTTTCACAACATTCTCTATCAATCGTCTTTTCTTCTCATTTGCCTTTCCTTCTCACCGAATTCAGCTTCGAGTTCATTAATCTAAAGAAATAGTTCTCAATAAATATCAATCAAAGGACAACTCACTTAAAAAAACAATAAAATACCTTTTCTCTCAAGTATTCCACCAGTAGAGATGTACGTTTAGCCAGTTTAGCAGTGACCGCAGCAACTCCTAGACCAATTGTCTGTAAAAATGCATTTTTTTAGTTTTTTATTCTCAATCATCATTGAGGAATAATGCCAACCATATTATATAACTCACAAAAAAACCAATAAAAATACCTGTCTGTCCCTTACGGCCAAATTTGTCCTTAAAATCTGAAAAAAGGCAAATAATTAGGTTTATTAGCTATCAATTCCAATAAACAAAAAACACGATGGAAAAAAAAAATCAACACTCACGTCGATTGCCTTTCCTTCTCATCGAGTACAGCTTCACGTTCATTAATCTAAGGAAATATTGAATATGTGTTGGTTCTCAAGGAATATCAATCGAAGATGACAACTCAGTTAAAAAATTAAAACAATAAAAAACCTTTTGTTTGGGAAGGAGGAAAAAATGCTTAATAAAACAATGAGATTATACAACAAAATATAGGGGAGAAAAGCCTGTTAGGCGCCTAAGACTGGAACTATTTTAGGCAAGTCAGTAAAGGGGAATATTCTGACTTCTAGAGGATTACAAAAAATCAGGAATTATGAAGGAAACAAACTGTTTCAAATCAGCCTTAAATGAGACTAATTTTAAACACCTAAATAAATACTAAATCAGGCACAAATTATGCATTGATTAGGCCGAAACAAACTGCTAATGGCCTAAGGCTCTGACGAAGCAAGGATAATGAAGACTAAATTATCAAGTTGAGCCTGATCAATATCCACGCTCAACTTGAGGGGGAGTGTTGAAAATATTACTCCCTCCGTCCCATTTTGTTTGGGACTTTTGGGAACTCATAAAAAATAAGGAGACATCATTTAATGTCTTGTCTACTCATTAAAAACATAGCTCAATTACAATTACATCCTTTTGTGTTCTTCTACATTTTTCAATAAATTGTTATATGAGGTCATTTTAGACATTTAAGAGACAAATTTAATTCTAAACCTTAGAAGTGGGACTAATTTTGAGACATCCCAAAAAGGAATAAGTCCCAAACAAAGTGGGACGGAGGGAGTATCTTTTTTTATAGATTGGGTGTGAATTTGTGTCGAAGTTGTTTTAATTCTCTTTTGATTCCGAGTTTCTGTTTTGTATTTTGTTTTATTTGATAAGGTTGTTATGCGCCACTATCAATTGTATTTTCTCCTATATAAGGAGGCTGCTACTATCAATTGTATTAATCGAATTCTTAATAAAATATGCCTTCCTAAATTTCAACAGATGTTCTAACATCTTATGCCAGTCTAGGACATTATTATGAGCAACATAATAATCTAAGTGAATACAACTTAAACTTTAGACTAGGGTTTCTCATTAAGGACGTCAAGACCACCAAACAACATAGACCTGTCAATTGTCTTCCCCACTGCTAAATCCTGAAAACCTTAGTCATCATGTCAAAGTTGATCATACACTTCTCATAAAAAATGAGTTGTAAACTGAAAATAAATTACAAGCTAATTTGCAAACATGAAGGGCATCTGTTTAGGGCTAAATCAGGAGTAATGACAATGTTTCTTTTTCATTTGATAACAAATTGGGAAGCATCTGCTAACTTGATTTGCTAATTTCCCACATATGAGGTGTAGGTAACAAAAAATTCTGAGGTCCCAATCATATGATCTGTTGTCCAAAATCTATAACCCAGAGGTATTTCTGATTGATTTTAATGGGGGAGGTGAGAGTATATACATGAGTAGGCAAGGGTAGAAGTAGGATTAGATTTGCGTGTTAAAGAATCTATTGATTTGCGCTGGCTAATCCTTACTAAAAAGAAGTGGCCCTGAATTGCTTCCCACTTATTACACATGACCCTAAAGGCTAATCTCAAAAATAATCTTACTAATTAACATACAAAAATAAAAACAAAAAACAAAAACATTACGCATTCCCACTGAAACTTTGACACCATGATTATGAATCTCAACATCTCAGTCATCAAGTTTATGCGTAGACATTGATAAGTAAATCATTAAATCTCACATCGCAGTTGTAACCAAAACTATGCTAAAAAGTAGAACTCAAAAGAATGGCATAAATACAAACACATACCAAAACAAAACAAAAAAAAATGACAAAAGTGGATGGAAGAACTTTATCCAATCAAACTAAGAAGAAACTAAAATTAAAATAACACATTTTTTTCCCTTTGAGCCAAAAGTGCCGCCCAGTTCCCTCTCCCCTAAGAAAATCCACGCATATATCAACTATAACTTGCATAACAAATATTCCTTTTTTTACTCCACATGAGACCATGATGCAATAAATAAACTCTCATTTGCCAAACGACAATTCTTAGATGTTCATAACTTCATTTTAATAAGATGTAAAAAAGAATAAAGGGGTTTGAGAAAATAGATTAAATGTACCTCAATCTCAGGTTCTTCGACCAGGATTGGTTGATATGGCTGAGCCGGATAAAACTGTGAAGAAATCTTTAAAATAAGTAACAAAAAAAAATTAAAAGACAAACACCCAAAAAAAGATATAACTTACCAGATCAAGACATGTCATGATGGATGTACTAAATCCACTCATCAATAAGTGCATATACTTATGTAAACCCATACGGCACACTTTCACCAAGTATACATCTATCAGGGTGCCACCCCACAAGATAGAGGTTACAAAATTATCCACCGTAAGGGCCACACCAATTTGCATATTGTTTAAATCTTGCGCCATTGACTAGACCACAACATCGCCCCAATCTTCTAGTGCAATGATGCACCTAACGATGATAATCAATTTGGGGGTATGTTCCTCGTCGAAAATATGATGCAGCAGTCCTACAAGCTTAGGGCATTTAAGTGTAAAATCCTTGGGCATTTCACCCCATCTTCAGGTTTCTCTGATAAGAAATCTAGGGATAATAGGGAAGGCAGCGCTGCCACTGTCACGAACAATGCCAAGCCATTTATAAAAATTCTTCTACGATTCTCATGAATCTCATCATTCTGCTTTTTAAGACCAAAGGAAAATATAAACAAGAATCTACTAAGCATAAACAACAGGAAAAAATGTAAATGAACAGAGCAGGATACTACCATCCTAGCAGCTAAAAAGCGTAAGAACCGGGATAGGTAAAATGGCAAAAAATACACACATCAGAACACCCAGCCACTCTATGTGGCTTAGTATATCTTCAAGCCACGGTCTCATGTTAACCTGAAACCAAGATTTTCATCAAAATTATAGAAGGAAAAAAAATGTTTAGAGAGTGTGGCCCTGCACTAAAATTAGATTATTATTTACAAAGTCCTCACAAAATGAGTTTGCCTCAAAACTGAATCCAACCAGAGGAGATATTTTAATAATTCGACTCTAACAAACAATGTTTTAACTCTAAGCTTCTTTGGAACTAACAACCAAACTACCATCTATACGACAAGTAAATAATAAATATAACAACTATCCAGATACTTTGTCTACGGGGATGACAAAACACGGGAAGCAACTCAAATCATACTCGCACTACACATCATCCTCCAATTAGTGTAAATCAGCAAAATGATTGTAATCGAAGCTCAAATTCAGAGATAGTAGATTACCTAGCTGAGATAGCATCAAAGTACAGTGCTCACGTTCGATTACCAGTGGAAATGGTTGTGCGGAAAAGTATATGCGAAATGGTTTTTTTTCTGTAAAAATCGGGATCGAGGCTGTCACGTAATTGAACAATTTACCAAGAATTGCAGAAAGGAGAAGGGATAAAACAGAGGAAATTGGGATGTAGGAGAGGAGAAATTCTATTAAGGTGAGAAGTAATTTCAGATTTGTGTAACAACCAACCATCCTCTACACACCAGCCACCTTTTATCAACTCAACAGCTTCCTAACGGCAAAGAAAGAGAAAGGAAACTCGGCACAAACGCCAACAACACAATCATTCCCACCAGAATTTAAATGGGAATGACAATCAGATGAAATTTATGAATTATAAGCTTTTCACCTGCTTTTTTTTTTTAGAGGCGTGTTTGGATTGAAAGAAAATGGAGAGAAGAAAAGAAAGGGTTTGGTGATTTTAAATTGGAGTGTTTGGCGTATTAATAGGAGAAGGAAAAGAAAGCGAATGAGGGTGACCATGAAGGAAATGATCTAATAGAAATTAGATCGCATCTTTCAATCAATTTTCAAATGAGATTTGGAAGGAAATGATATATATATTTTTAAATATTTTATATAATTACCTCTTCAAAAAAAATATTTTATATAATTACTTAAAAAACCTTAAAATTAATGTCTAAAATTGGAAATCATTTATAATCTTGTGATTTCCTTTCTTTTCCATTGACATTCCAAACACACTTTTAAATCTTCATTTTCTTTCCGTCTAGTTCTATCCAAACACTCAAAATAAACTTCACAATCTCTTCTTCCCTCTTTTCTTTTCCGTCACTATCTTTCCTTTTCCTTTCTATTTATTTCCTTCAATCCAAACGGGCCCTTAAAGAAATTGAAAAAGGGTAAAAACCTTATAAAATCCTGGATGGACTGATATACCCCTCTCTATTTATCCCCAAATCCCTTAACTCATTCATCCAATTCTTCCTTAACCTCATTCATTTCCACCATCCAATTTAATTACCACCGTGAATCGAGCAAAACAGGCTCAGCAAAATTCTTGTCATTTCTACCCAAAATCACCCCGTCTTTCTACCCAAATTCGAACCTAGGATCAGCAAAATTCTTGTCAACAATCGAGGTAAGTGTGCAAACTCACCGGTAGTTGAGGAAGGTGATCGGAAAGTTGAAGAAGCTGACCGAGCAAGTCTGCAAAAGGTATTATTTTGGGGTTTGATATATGCATGTAGATTATAATTCAATCGAGTTAATGCATTTACAAAAGTTTGATTTTTTGGGTTGAGTTTAAATTTTGTTATGTATATGATTTTGGAGAATAGGAAGATGTGTGATTTGTTATGGTGTTGAATGATGTGGGATCGGTTAAAGCAAATTGTGTAACCAAATTTGTTAGCTTAAACAATGGCGATGATGAAATTTGTTCAAAATGTGTTATTTGCTTCAATTGTATTCAAATTCCTTTGTTCTTTCATTCGATTGATACTTTTGTTTATTTTTTGTTGGTGATAGAAAATTGGTTGAAAAATGACGTTGGTTTATGCACTTAGCGGACAAGATAGGACTGCAAAATGTGAAATCGTAAACCGATGTCAAATTGGTAAAGCAAATGTAGTTTATCAAAAGCTTGACACCAAGCACAAAACAAAGTTGGAACAGTCTTGTTTTGGACATTTAATCCATTTAAAGGATCTGCTAGCCAACCAGATAGTACATCAGTTGATAATGAGGTTGGCGAACCCTGTAAATCGAGAAGTCTTTTTGGTTCAAAGTTGGAGCCAAAAAGATACGATTCAGTGTACAAGAATTTGCGCTTGTTACCGGTTTCTTGGTTGGCAATGATAGCAATCTCGAGGCCACTGAAATTGAGGAGGAAGTTGTTGTTATTGTGAATGAGGTTGGGGATGGTGATAAAGAGGTAGGGGAGGTCCCACCTGAATATGTAAGCGATGGTGATAAAGAGGTAGGGGATGAACTCGATGCTCCGGTTGAGGCCACTCAAATTGAGGAATAATGTGCTGCTATTGTGAATGAGGCTGGGGATGGTGATAAAGAGGTAGGGGAGTTCCCACCTGAAAATGTAAGCGAGGGTGATAAAGAGGTTGGGGATGAATCTGAAGCCCCGGTTGAGGAAACGGTCGAGGAAACCCGAAACGGCGAAGGTATAATGTGAAACTTGTGATTTTGATGTGTTCATTATGTAGTTTGATGAGAGTATTAGTTCATAACATTTAATTTCTTGAAATTATGATTAGGAAATTCCGTGGGTGAAGAGATAAATGGGGACATTGAAATGGAGGAGGAAGTTGCTGAAAAGCTAAACGAGGTTATGGAATGTGATGTAGATGTAAATGGTGGCATAGAGAAAGAGCAAGTTGATATAAGGGAGGAAGGTGAGGGAAACCCAAACGGCAAAGGTATAATTAAATCTGTCCTTTATGTGTTTTGGTGAGAGAATTAGTTTATTCATAAAATTTTGTTTCTTGAAATTATGATTAGGTAATGCCGTAGGTGAAGAGAGAGCCGAGGTCATCTTAAATGAGGATGATTTGGAAAAAGAGGGCGGGAAAAAAGTTGTTAAAGGTAGATTTACACAAATAATTAATTTGATCTTATGTTAGTAGATATATGTATAATCCAAACTAATTACGCTCATTGAATGTTTTATATAGTTATGCGTTTCAATCTACCGACGCCGCGGAAAAAGAAAAGCAATTAGCAGCCACTTATATTAAACTACCAAAAAAGAAAAGTGAATAAGTAAGATGCTTATAATCCGTTATAAAAATGGATCATGTGATGATGAAAAGTCTTGATCGGTTTATAGATTCATGTGAAGACAGTATGAATGTCATACGGTTAAAGTAAACCCTAATTTGTAAACCCTATTTTGATGATTAATTAGTTTTTCTTCCTTTTTTTATTTATACAAAGGTATGCAGGTGAGTTTGGTTGACTATGACATCCAAGCAAGTATTTTGAAAGGAATTGTGAGAAGCGAGCTTGCCAAGCAAAAGTAGTATATGCTTTAGATTGTAAATTAACAAACAATTTAGATTGAAAAAGTATGTTTTGTTTAGTAGTATATATATATATATATTTTGATATTCGAGTAATGGATAGTTCATTGTGTGAAATTCGACGACGATGCTTAGTGGACCCGAACATGTTTGACCAAAATGCACGTGTCATGGATACGCTATTTGCAAGTTATGTCAAAGGCTTTCACACACGACACATGAGAAAGAAAAGCAAAGGATGAATTAATACAGTATGCAAAGGACGATTTGATAGAGTATTTATGAATATTGTGAAGGGGCAGCTCCTGAGTTTAGAAAATCATGGGAAGGTTGCACAAGTTTGTATGTGCCGATGATAGAGAGGGATCATTGGTTTCTTCTGAAAATTGATCTGAGTGGGAGGATAATTTACGTGTATGACAGCCTTCCGGGGCATGTCAGAAAAGTGCTTATTGCAAGTTGTGTCACGCCTATGCAAGTTGTGATACCGCTTTCTTGAAGAACCATGTAAAGGCTATGAGAATTATTCTGTGAGAAAACTAGCGGTGAAGAGCGTGGATTGTCCATCTCAAGATAATGGGTACGTTTCATAAATTTATGCAATATATATAGGGATTATTAAGGTATTCGTTGTCGTGACTAACTTATCTTGTAATTCTTGTAATTTGGTAGGAGTGATTGTGGCATTTTCGTTCTTAAATTCGTGGAGTTCATGCTTGGAGGAGTGGATCTATCATTGATTCGAGTGCGATATGCGGGATTGGCGAAAGAAGTTGGTTGCGGGATTGCTTTCATGGAACTTGCAGGACATAGAAATTGCATATGCATTTATATGTCATTGTAAAATTGTGTTAACCATCTATGAGGGTTTTGGTTATGACTTATCATTAAACCATGTCATTTTAATTTTTGAGAAAGAATGGGGGTGGTTTGAAGTTTGAAGGAGAACTAAAATGTTTATTGTTGTTTTGAAGAAGGATGTTTTAAATGAGAACTATGGTTCCTTTATTATTAATATGTATTGTATTGGTAATTGTTATTTTGAAGAAGAATGTTTTGAAGGAGAAATTTGGCTTCATTCTTATTATTATGTATATTGTATTTGTAATTGTTATTTTCTTCCATGTTTGAGAATTAGGGTTTGATTCATTAGTTGGTTAACATTATTTGTTAGAAAATTTGACCCATTGAAAAGAAGAAGTTAATTTAGTGATTCTTAAAGAATTATACAAATCAATATAGTTAACGTAAATGTGTAATTGTAATTGTAATTGATTAACATTATAATAATTGATGATTTGTCATTGACCCTTAACATAATGGATTCATTTTTTAATTTTAACTTTACACAGTTTCAAGTTTGTTTTGTCACAAGTTTAATTTAACGTTACACAAGTTTAAGATTGTTTCGGTCAATGAGACATGTTTGAGATTGTTGCGGGTAAGAACTGGAATTAAACTATTAAAAAATGATAAAATGGGCCTATAAATAGTAGTATATCGAAGAGATACGAATCTGAAGGGTGTCATGGTAGTGTACTACGCTGAAGCAGGGGCGGACCCATGTACCCCAGGGGAGGGGCACGTGACCCCACTGGAATTTAAAAAAAAAATTAGTATTAAAACTATGTTGTTTTGTTGTTAAAAAGTGTCATTTTGTAGATAAAAATTGATGTTTTAGACCCCGGTGACCCCACTGAAAATTTTTTTGGATAAAATATGTAGTTTTAGACTCCGGTGACCCCACTGAAATTTATTCCTGGATCCGCCACTGCACTGAAGAGATACATTTACGAATGTGAAGGGTCTCATGGTAGTGTAAATCGAAGAGATACATATATCAATTAATCTGAAGGGTCTCATATAGGGTAAATCGAAAAGATCCCACCACCTTTAAAAAAAAGATAAAATGGGCCTATAAATAGTAGTATAACCACAGGTGTACAATTCATATTTATTACAAATAAAAACAAAAAAGCAGAAGAAGAAAATGGATAAGCATACTAAGGAGATCACAGATTTAAGAAACCAGGTTGAAGAACTGGAAAGAAAATTGGACGCGCGAAGACATGAATGCCATTATGAAATTGATCAACTGAAAATATGGATGACACAGGAGTCGGATTCCATGTATCTTGAAGTGGCGTACATCAATGACAACATCAAAACAGTCAAAAAGAAAATCAACGATCCGATACGATCGTGCAATGATGCTTACAAAATTGCGGTCGCGATGTGCATCTGCATTCGTGCCTATCGCATGATGCCATGGCCGAGGAACAATAATGTTTCTTTGGCCCCAAGTGGAGTTGAGGTTCAACCACAAACTCTCCCAATAAGAGAGCATGTTATAGAGTTCTCAGATCACGGCATGTGATCAAATCCCATCCCCATCCAAACCCCACTTTATCTACATATTGTATTTTCTTTAATAATATTATGTTGTAAAAATTTTATGAACTTGAAATTATTTATAATATTATCGATCTGTTTTGATATTATGTAATAACTTTTCTTATGAAATCATTTATAATGTTATCTTTTAAGTGTTTTATAATTGTTTGTTTGAATGATATCATGGGCGTAGTTTCTTTTGTTTTTGAAACGTATGGATGTAGTTTCTTATACATCGCTTGTTGCATGCATGCAAATAAATTAGGGTATTAAGGTTTGCAATTAATAAAATAGTAGAATAAGAAATGAGGGGATTTGGATGAATAAAGAAGAAGAACATTTATATATGTTTCATGCAATTAATAAAAAGTACAATAAAAGAGGAAGTGCATGAAATGAAAAGTACAATTAATAAAATAATATTGATGTACCAATAATGGTACAATTTCACGAGACATTGCTTAAAGTAACTCATAAAATGACCCTGGAATCTTTTGGATTTTCTAGGTCATTGTTTTTCCAAATCATAGCTTAAATTCTTAAAATGACCATGTGCTACCAAGCCCTTAAAAATGCCTCTTAAAATAGCTAGTGTGAATCATTTTGAAAAAAAGACTCAGTATATAACATTTATCAATCTAAAGAGTGGAGACAAGTCACTTGTAAACCTTAAACAAAGCAACAATACCAAGCCTCTATTGAAGAGAATGGCGAGAATTTTATGGCACAGACCAAACTAAACTCAAATATACAACTCTTGGGGGGAGGTGGAGTCTTGTTTGATGGTTGAATATGCACACAGGTGAAGGACTTCACAATATCCATAGACTGGAAGGAGATGATTCGGATGTGGAATGTGAGTCTATCATCGGTAGGACCGAAGGATCCCAAGTTGGAATTCCTGGAAGCAATGATTCATAGTAATTTTTCTTCTTTTTTGAGAACATCCTCTCATCACACCGGGTATCATTAAGATCCTCATTTGGAATTGCAGAGGTGTTGGCTCCAAAGAATTTAGGAGGCACATAAAAGGGTTTCTTTTGAAACAGAAACACGATCGCAAATCCTTCTTGAAACCGTCCCAGTAAAAGCCTTTAAAGTCATTGCTAAGATTGGTTTCTACAGTTTCCATACAATATCCTCCTCCTATTGGAAGATCTGGAGGTATTTGTATCATTTGGAATTGATTTTGCTCGATATTAATCAGTATTGAAGCCCGCTTAAATAGAATTCGTCTTTGTCATCTCTCGAGAATAATCTTTGTAGGATTGATAACTTCAACTTCAATGTCAGCAATTGTAACTTGATACATATGGGCTACTGTGGACTTGCCTTTACTTGGAGCAACAATGCAACTACAGACTGGAGACTCTTGTACCATCAACATGTGGGGCTCATCTCCCTAAAGTCAATTCTTAGTATTTGATTTTAACACATGTATAATGTTGTTATGACTATTGGATGTTCTATTTAATGTATTCTTGTTGTGAAGGAGCCTCATTGGATTGCTTTGGAACCTCCTGCTGAGAGGGTTGGATTAAGGTCAACACTTATGCCAAATTGCATGGATATTGATGAGAATGGTAGAGGCATGGTGTCCATTGGTGGGGTCTTCATGAAGCGGTAATGGAAGATTGTATAGAGGATTAAGTGGGATTTATGGGAAGAAACTACATCCTTCAAGGGAATTGTCGGCTATCAAAGAGCTTTGTGGATTGCTAAGGACTATGGTGTCTCCCAGGTTGTTGTGGAATCGACTGTCTCTGCTTGTAATGGCTATTAACGGTGGATCTATGAATGATGACGGCAGATCGCTAGTTGATGATATCCTTGCCTTAAAGAATTCTGGCATAAATGCTAATGTGTGTTATTCAAATAAAAGGCAGGATGATGGAATAATAGCCAAATGTTAGTATCATCAACATTTACATTTTTGGTTGTGCATGTAATTGTACTTCATTTCTTACTTAGGTTCATTTTGGAACTGATTATCAAGTTTAAACCCTATAATCAAGTTTAAAACAAAACCATATAACTGGACACAAAGTTAAAGTTGGGTAGAAAATTTTATTTTGATAGATATATGAAGATAAATAAAGATTAATCACGATAGAATAAAATTAAACCATACTCCTTAATTAATATAGCTGGACACAAAGTTAAAGTTGGGTAGAAAAATTGATTTTTTGATAGATATATTAAGATAATTAAAGAATAATGAAGATAGAATAAAATAAAACCATACTCCTTAATTAGTGCTAAGGTTTAACATTAAAATACTCACGATATAAAAAGGTAGTTGATTGAGTACGTTGTGATATTATTGAAGGATTAATTATTATAGGATAGGTTCTCAAAATGAATTTGTTTTGGTTTTTTTAAATAAAAGGTGGAATTTGATTTAGAAAATGTGAATACAAGGCTTTGATTCGTTTCAACTACCAAAGCCATGAAGGTTTATGAAGCGTTGGAATTGTTTCAACTACAAAGTCAGTTTTTTAAAAGTGAAACGCCGTATCCATTTAATTGCTTGCAACGCTACAATTAACCTAGGGTTAACCTAGGCTATATATATTATGGGATAATGCTGAGATAAATTCCGTATATCTCTAAATCATGAAGCACATCAAAGAAATAAATGGCAATGGAAAGAAACGAATTCATGAAAATGCTGGAGGAAGAAAGGCAAAAGATTCGAATCATATTCAAGCAAGAACCTGAGGAAGAGATGAAGCGGTTAAGGAAGGAATTTATGCACCAACCGGAGGAGCAAAAGCAAGACATGATGGCACGAGAGATGGGAACTTCTTCATGAAACCGAGAACATCAACTTGAAGGTGGTTGAGGAGGTTGAATCAAGAGGCTGTGAGGTGGCAAATCTGAAAGAGACGATGCGGACTTATAAGAGGAAGATCAATCAAGTTGTCCAGGTTTGCAACGAGACGACGGGGAAAAGGATTGCACATCTGCCACATTATCTGTGATTTCTTAAAAACTTTGTTGTTGTTATGTCTCTTTTGTTTAATTTTATTTTTACTTGCTTGTTTGCGAAACTTTGGGTTTAATTTTAATTTTTTGTTTGTATAATTTATTTTCATGTCCTGAAACTAATGCTTTTATTTTTATGTTCATGTTTATTGTATAATATATTTATCTGAAATATTTCTGTTCTTTTGGAAATTGCCATGAGTTTGCTTTTGATTCTAATGTCCTCCTAGTCCAATTTGGTTTGTTATGCTTTTTCTTTGGGGTTGGTTCTGGTTTTGTATATGTTACACAAGTTAAAGCCTGTATGCACCAACTGGAGGAGCAAAAGCAAGACATGATGGCACAGAGATGAGAACTTCTTCATGAAACCGAGAACATCAACTTGAAGGTGGTTGAGGAGGTTGAATCAAGAGACTGTGAGGTGGCAAATCTGAAAGAGACGATGCACTTCTCTACAAGAGGAAGATCAATCAAGTTGTCCAGGTTTGCAACGAGACGACGGGAAAAGGATTGCACATCCGCCACATTATCTATGATTTCAAAAAAACTTTGTTGTTGTTATGTCTGTTTGTTTAATTTTAATTTTAATTTTCTGGTTTTGTATATGTTACACAAGTTAAAGCCTGTGTCGATTTGAATCGTATGTTGTTATTTTAACAGACTTGGAAATGAGCAGACTTGAATCATATGTAGTTTATAAGAAAATAAAATGATTTGTATTTCTTATGTGAGTTGAATGAAAAAATTAATTAGTGTCTGATATAAAAGAAAGAAAAAAGATTATATTAATTAACGGGGAGAATTAATGTAATTATAGGATTTTCATACTTTATAAATTATAATAATAATGAATATAAGGAAGAAAAATAACAACAAAAGAGGATTGCATGAAAAAAACTACTCTGCGTGATAAACAAGAAGTAAATAAAAGAGAGAATATACTGTCCCATCGCATGCATAGAAGGCGTGAAAAAAAGTAGAAAGAGGACAAAACATGACAGAATCAGTGGCAGGGGGCCATTGTTGACCGGGGACCGTCCATTCCCCCTTCATTTCTATTCATTTCATTTTGTTTTTAAGCGAGTAGATAGTAGTACCGTTTTCTGAGACGAGTAATGATAGAGGGACAACCGATGTGTCATGAAAATTGACATTACGGTGATTTTCACACAATAAATCCGTTTAGAGTATGTCACACAATCAGTCCGTTTAGGGTGTCTTACGTGAGTATGTCACACAATAAGTCCGTTTATGGTGTCATACGTGAGATGTCACACAATAAGTCCGTTTAGGGTGTCTTACGTGAGTATGTGACAGACCTAAACCTAACATTGGGAACGGCGCCGTAAAAGTCGACGGACATTACCTAGGCTATCTGATCCTAACCGGCAAAGCACCGGGTCAAATTGTAGTGCTAGTCTCAGTGAGTCAGTCGTATTCCTCGGGAAAACATGGTAATTCTTTTAAGTGGGGTTAAACACCAAGAAGCTATTATTAACTCGATCTAAGTCGCAGCTTTTACTTTTCCCGGGGTTAGATAGTTAGATCGCTTAGATTAGTTAGTAATGTTAGAGTTAGATGTTAGTAAAACAGAAAATAAAACAAATAAATACTAATATATATTTTTGGATCTAGCCAAGAATACTTTCTCGAATCAATATCTTTTAGTAGAAATAAATGAGATGAGAGATCTTCCTTTATTCAAGGTGTAAATTATATATGAATCGGTGTACTCCTAAGCTAGACAACTCCTCCTCACACGAGCGTATGAAATTGTCATATGTTTCATTAATCATCCAATGTCATCCAAAGCATAGTCACTCCCGTTTTGTCATACGAGCAATGTTTCGAATTTCGATTAAAACAGATAAATTAACGTAATACGATCTTGAGCACAATTTTAATAAGATTTGTTTTTCTAGGACAAATCTGCCCCCGGGTAGGAAATAGGATTCCGTTGTCACGTTTTCACTCGGCCAATTTTTACCCTCCGGTCTTTCTATTACGATCTCGTATTCTAATCGTGAGTTGTTAATTCATTAGATTACGTTCAAATAGAAAGAGATTCATTATAATCGGTTTTAATCATTATTACCAGAGTCGATCATTCATTTTACCAAAAGATTAACTAATTCAGATTCATATCTTGGCTAGATATATTTTTAGTTATACATAGATATATATATATCGATTACATCAAAATGTCATGGATTAAACAATTGGAAGTTTTCCATAATAGCCTTCACATCAAGATAACAAAATTCTATTACAACCAAATTTAGCCTTTCGATCTAAGCATTTATCGATTCTCACATATATAGAAACAAACATATAGATATATAAATATAGAACAACAAAAAGTAAAACTCAATAAAATTACCCGTTTACTTGGATCTAAGTTGTATTCTTGAAAATAGCAACCTTTCCTCAAAAGCAACTTCTTGATAATCATTTTGAGTATTACAACATCTTACTTTATTTATAAAAAAAAACATATATATACATACATAGACATATGTATATATACTGTACCAAAACAAAATAAAAAGAGAAAAGAGATGAAGAAGGACATGAAGAAGAGGGAAATGGAAGAAAGGGGAGGAGATGGAGAAGAGAGATCTTGGCCAAGAGTGGCCAAGATGGGGCAAGAAAGATGGAATGGAAATGGGGAGTATATATAGGAGAGAGATATATATATATATATATATATATATATATATATATATATATATATATATATATATATATAGCACATGGAAGCCATCATCAAGCACATGGGAGCCATCATCAAGCACATGGGAGGGAATATCCATCATTGCAAGTAACATGCACCACATGGGAGAGTTGAGAAAATATCTCCACTTTTCCCGGCGTTTCTATAGCGGCGCTTATTGATAAAATAGCCATAACTTGAGATGTAGACCTCCAATTGACGTGATTCAAAATGCGTTGGAAAGCTCATTTGAATATCTACAACTTTTATGAAGAACTCTTCCCCAGAAAATGCCTCTAAGTTGGGTCAAATGTCTGTCGAAGATATTTTACGGTAGAAGCGTTCAGGACAATTGATCCGTTTGAACTTGTTAGCTTATGGCACATTCTTCCATCCATCAAAATACATCTTCTTAGGCTCAAAACATGTCGTTACGTGGGATCTTGGTCAATATATAATCCTGCAATGAACCACCAAAATACCAAACGTAAATCTGACATTTACGCCTCCGGTTACTAAACCGTACAAACTAATAAAAACTTATAAAAATACGATAATTTATATAATAACTACTACTTATGCATTTGAATAAAACTTAGTAATTTTGACTTGATTTGATACAATAATGCTCAAAATGGTATCAATATTGGGGTAAAATGTCAGAATAATGATCATAAATTTATCTCTCATCACAACCCCTACTTAGCTTTTGGTCGCCCTCGATCAAAACAAGCGATAAAACAAAATGAATGAGAGATAAATTCATGAAGATAGAAGGTATTAGGAACAACTAGATAATACAACCATTAGAATTACAACCACCTTTTACCCTCAATATAAGTGTATAACAGAGTGTGTGTGTGTGACAAGCCTTTTCAATTTCCACTATCCTCTCTTGAATAAATCAAGCAAAACACACAAATATCCATTCAGATGACCCTAATGACTTTCCTAGGTATAAGCAAGAATGAGTTCCACACAAAGTTCTTCCGAGCACTTATTAGGATAATCCCTAAAGCATATCATTCAATTTATACTTTGGGATAGTCGAAGATAGCTAAGTTTTCAACCACGCTTAAATTTTTATTTTTATTTTTTTTTTGATGAACTTAATTTCACATGTGTAGCATATGCCTTCATTCCCAAAGAATAGGGCGTTTAGTGATAACACCTTAGTGGACTACTATCATCGTGCGATCGGGAGCTTTTAAACCTCATAGTGATATAGACGTTTCGTGATAACGCCCTCGCACTCAAATCATTGGTAGCTACAACCGACATATATATAGTTCATCTCTTTCTTTCTTTTTTTCTTTTTTTTTTCATAAACTTAACTTATATCCTTTCTATCACATTCAAACCTTCGATATTCACAGCATTACACGCTCAAAAGTTAGGTACTAAGTTATCATTATTATCTAGAATAACCACTAGATACTTGAATGGATACTGATTTAAAATTTTTCGCTTCAATATCAAAGGCTTACGTGAAGGAATTCATGTTACACAAATATATTTGGAATTACAATGCACTTACGGTTCACATTGGTTATACACATCCAAATTGATCATTACATCTTCAAATCCATGAAATATATACCTTATACAGTTTATTTTAATAAACTAAATAATGTTCGAAAAAGATCGAAAACTAAGAGATTTATTGATACAAAATAAGCATTAATTCCATTGCTAGACCAACGACTCCACTCCACTTACACTTACGAACTTACATTGTCCTCAATGTAAAGTGAGTGTAAATAAGTTGTTGGGAAAGCAATGGTGCACTAAAACAAGTCAAAACAAATACTCGGATGATAAAAAAGGGTGGGTGGGTGGGTCAAAGTTATGACCGTTGTGTGTGCAAATAAAATAAAAGTATGTGGAGTGTGACAATTGTAATGCAAAAGGGTAGATAAACACACCACATAAACTTTTATTGATTTAAAACACACAATATTCCACAAGAGTTGAACTAATACATGTCACACATTATTTGAAATTTAAAATGACTAGATCATGATATGAAATATGTGACAAAGTATTAACTCTGAGTCTTTTATACCCAGATCCTCAAGGGTTATTTCAAATTGTTCTAACAACCTAAGTCTAAGAAATGTTGCATTTGAATTTTCTCTTTTTTTTTCCATCGGGATTTTCGGATAACCACCTAATCGTTCCCGTTTAATGTCATTCAAACATTCATCCTAAGACTTGGTGAAACAAAATGAAAATCAATCCTAAGTATTAGAAAAAGTATCATCCAAAGTATGAGTAATTATTATATTTAACATTTTTACGGGCCGCCTCCGGTAGCGCTTTTGGTTAACGCCGTTTGCTCGACCAAAATGATAATGATTAACTAATATAATATACTAAACAAAACGGGATACTTCTAACAATTACTCACAAAAGCACGTAACAATTAAGCACATAATCCACTAAAAATAAATGCTTAAGAGTAAAAAGGAAGGATAGTACCCGTCATTGACTACATTTATAGTCTATAGCCGGACTTTACCGTGCTTTCAGCTTTTAAGGCACTGGTGGTGGGTCATCCTCACGCCTTCGCATCCGTCTTTTTATCAATATTGCTTTCCAACATATGTTAGACGAATGCCGTCTAATCCAACGGTTCTTGACCTTTTCCTTTGATTTTCGAGCTTTGGGTTTACGAGCTTTCACATTATTACCGAGTCATCTTCTCCGAGCTACTGCGTGTTAGTACGATCCACCACAAGAGAACACAAAGTCTCTACACAAGAACTAGATTCTAGTGTAATGTATGGATATTTCAATGAATTGTAAATGTTGAAGATAACGCGCTCATCATTCACTCCCAAACTAAGCTCTCCCTTACAAACATCGATGAAAGGGGTATTAATAGTTAAGTGCGAAAAGTGTCAAGAAAACATGCATACTTATTATCCAACTTCATCTTTTTCATTTCATTTCTCGGGGAATGGGGAGTAATTCAAGATCAAGTAGGGTTAGAATGAATACCTCCCTTACCCTTGTCGTTAGATGAAGATGGTAAAGCTTCCTTGAATGATTGTGCCTTTTGAAGACATAGTGTGTCATCATTCAGTACATTTTTCTTCAAAATATGCAGTGGATGTGGTGATGCCCTTCCAGGTTGAACCGATGTGAATTTAGGTTGAGCCGGATAAAGTTCGGTTTGAAATGGCCCTTTAAATTCTATTCTTCTTATATTTACCATCTAAATCATCATCTACTTCATTATTCCCGAATTTTTCTAATCCATTACTTCCACGATCCTTCCACTTCCACGTAATAACAAAGATTTACCCCACTCTGCATTTCTTTCGATATTACTTGGCAATCCTTCCGAGGGTTTAATGCTTTTACGCTCTACTTCTCTACTCAAGTGATATTCCGATTCCTCAATGAAGCTTCTATAATTCTTATTCTCGGTATCATGTCCACTCATAGATGTTTTCAACGTGCACTCATATCCTTAGTGATCTGCACTATAGAAGTTATCATAATTTCCATATTTTGAGCTTGAGTAGATATCATACCTACTCGATTTTCCATTAATTTCTCCCATTTATCAACTTCTTCAGTTGGGTTGAACTTTGGGTGACCGGTATGCTTTGAGTGGTATCTCAGTGGATATGGTTTGGTAATGATTGTAGATTTTGATTCGTGGTATCTCCTTGATAACCTTGATATGGATTCTTATATTGAATCGATACACGGTTGTCCTGGCTTACTAGGGTTTTCAGGACCAACGAAAAGTAGGGTGATCTCTTTTAATAGCATCAAACGAGTTTGAATACGCGTCGCTCAAATTCCTATCTTTGTTTTAAAAACTCACCTTTTCCTTGAATAGCCTTCTCGGTTCTTCCATCCCTAATGACACATTATCATGACTTGAGTATTCATTTGGTAAGATATTTTCTCGAGTTTACATTTTTATCGGCTAATAAGCCACAAATTTCCTACTCAAATTCTCCAAGTGTGCTAGAACTTCCGTATTCGATGTATATTCTCCTGCAAATGCTACTTTCCGGTGCTAGAACCGGTTTCCTACATTCTGTTATTTTTGGAAATCTTTTCTATAGCATCGTAAACTACTTGAGTTTCACTCATCATTAACGAACCACCACATGCATGATCTATATTCAGACGTGAATCTTTTCTTAATTTACTGACGTAAAAGTTGGATTTGCATATCTAAGGAATAACCATGATCGGGACAAGCTCTTAATAGCTTTTAAATCTTCCCAAGCATTCCCAAGCGCTTTCTTCGAGATCCTTGTCTAAAGTTGGCAATTTACTATTAATTCCAATTTTCTACCAGAGTAAAATATTGCTTCAAAACTCGGATTGAATCTCCTCCCAACTAGTCAATGAATGATGTGGAAGTGACAAAACCAATCTCGTGCTCTTCCTTTTTTAAAGAAAAAGGAAACATAGACATCCTCGTTAATTCCCGATGAGCACCATGACTTTTGGTCAGTATTACACAACTCTTGAAAAGATAGAGATGATGATGTGGATCCTCATCATCTTCTCCTAGAAATTGGGCTCTTGTGTCAATTAAACCAAAAGATGAGATTTTATTTCAAAATTATTTGCTCCTTTATTGGGTAAACGAATTGGATTATTAATCTGTACCTTCTACGGTCCGATCACAAATAAGTCTCGGGTTTGGTGGGTGATTATGCTTATTCCGATTCGATTATTTCTATTCCTTGGGCATGATCAAGCCCTTGTTCCGGTTTCATTATCGATTTTACATCATTCTCGTATTTCGATTTGAAGATGATACTTGGTCGATTTCCTGATCGATATGACCGCGTTTACACTCTACTCTTAATCGCTTCGTGTTTAAATCAGGTTTATAAGGATTGAGTGGGGCCTTACCACTTCGGTCATCAATTAACAAAATAGAAAATGCTCGAATTTTATAGAAGAATAAAATTGGTAACTAAAAGAAGGTAGATACCAACGGAAAATAAAAAAGAAATGTGATAAGAAGAGTGTTGACTTATCCTCGAGAATTTTGAGCTAATACAAGTAGTAACGCCTAGACACAAAGAAAGAAATTTAGCGACGTTTTCCCGGCAACGGGCGCCAAAATGCTGACACCGCCTAAACCTAACCTTGGGAACGGCGCCGTAAAGTCGACGGACATTACCTAGGCTATACAGATCCTAACCGGCAAGTACCGGGTCAAATTGTAGTGCTAGTCCGGTGAGTCAGTCGTATTCCTCGGGAAAACATGGTAATTCTTTTAAGTGGGGTTAAACACCAAGAAGCTATTATTAACTCGATCTAAGTCGCAGCTTTTACTTTTCCTGGGGTTAGATAGTTAGATCGCTTAGATTAGTTAGTAATGTTAGAGTTAGATGTTAGTAAAACAGAAAAATAAAACAAATAAATACTAATATATATTTTTGGATCTAGCCAAGAATACTTTATCGAATCAATATCTTTTAGTAGAAATAAATGAGACAGATCTTCCTTTATTCAAGGTGTAAATTATATATGAATCGGTGTACTCCTAAGCTAGACAACTCCTCCTCACACGAAATGTATGAAATTGTCATATGTCTCATTAATCATCCAATGTCATCCAAAGCATAGTCACTCCCGCTTTTGTCATACGAGCAATGTTTCAATTTCGATTAAAACAGATAAATTAACGTAATACGATCTTGAGCACAATTTTAATAAGATTTGTTTTTCTAGGACAAATCGCCTCGGTAGGAAATAGGATTCCGTTGTCACGCTTTTTACTCGCCAATTTTACCTCCGGTCTTTCTATTACGATCTCGTATTCTAATCGTGAGTTGTCAATTCATTAGATTACGCTCAAATAGAAAGAGATTCATTATAATCGGTTTTAATCATTATTACCAGAGTCGATCATTCATTTTACCAAAAGATTAACTAATTCAGATTCATATCTTGGCTAGATATATTTTTAGTTATACATAGATATATATATCGATTCACAAAATGTCATGGATTAAACGGTTGAAGTTTTCCATAATAGCATTCACATCAAGATGACAAAATTCTATTACAACCAAATTTAGCCTTTCGATCTAAGCATTTATCGATTCTCACATATATAGAAACAAACATATAGATATATAAATATAGAACAACAAAAAGTAAAACTCAATAAAATTACCCGCTTACTTGGATCTAAGTTGTATTCTTGAAAATAGCAACCTTTCCTCAAAAGCAACTTCTTGATAATCATTTTGAGTATTACAACAAATTACTACTTTATTTATAAAAAAAAATATATATATACATACATAGACATATGTATATATACGGTACCAAAAACAAAATAAAAAGAGAAAAGAGATGAAGAAGGGACATGAAGAAGAGGGAAATGGAAGAAAGGGAGGAGGTGGAGAAGAGAGATCTTGGCCAAGAGTGGCCAAGATGGGGCAAGAAAGATGGAATGGAAATGGGGAGTATATATAGGAGAGATATATATATATATATATATATATATATATATATATATATATATATATATATATATATATAGCACATGGAAGCCATCATCAAGCACATGGGAGCCATCATCAAGCACATGGGAGGGAATATCCATCATTGCAAGTAACATGCACCACATGGGAGAGTTGAGAAAATATCTCCACTTTTCCCGCGTTTCTATAAGCGGCGCTTATTGATAAAATAGCCATAACTTGAGATGTAGACCTCCAATTGACGTGATTCAAAATGCGTTGGAAAGCTCATTTGAATATCTACAACTTTTATGAAGAACTCTTCCCAGAAAATGCCTCTAAGTTGGGTCAAATGTCTGTCGAAGATATTTTACGGTAAGGCGCTCGTGACAATTGATCCGTTTGAACTTGTTAGCTTATGGCACATTCTTCCATCCATCAAAATACATCTTCTTAGGCTCAAAACATGTCGTTACGTGGGATCTTGGTCAATATATAATCCTGCAATGAACCACCAAAATACCAAACGTAAATCTGACACGACGCCTCCGTTCTTAAACCGGTACAAAACTAATAAAAACTTATAAAAATACGATAATTTATAGGGGAATGAGGAGAAGGACAAAATATTTCATCAATTAAGTAGAAGGACAATCTTTTGAAACTTTTGCATAAAGGACAAAACTATTTATCCACTATCGAAATTCACTTGTGTTTGAAATTCACTATTTAAATTCACTTTGCCGAAATTCACTTTGTTGAAATTCACTAATTTTCAAAATTCATTGTCGGGATTCACCGATTTTCGGATTCATTTGTCAAAATTCACCGCCGAAATTCACCGATTTCGAATTCACTAGGAGATTCACCGATTTTCGGGATTCACTGTTTGTCCTTCTCGCTATAAAAATTATACAGTTGTCCTTCTTCCTATAAAAAATATGTAGTTGTCCTGTTGCTTAATAATATTTCAGATTGTGTCCTTATCCCTAATTTTCCATAATTTATATAATAACTACTACTTATACATTTGAATAAAACTTAGTAATTTTGACTTGATTTGATACAATAATGCTCAAAATGGTATCAATATTGGGGTAAAATGTCGTAATAATGATCATAAATTTATCTCTCATCAGTATGTCACACCATAAGTAGTCCTAATTGAATCAGAAGTCCGGTTATGGTGTCTTACGTGAGTATGTCACACAATAAGTCCGTTTAGGGTGTCTTACGTGAGTATGTCACACAATAAGTCCGTTTATGGTGTCATACGTGAGTGTGTCACACAATCAGTCCGTTTATGATGTCATACGTGAGATGTCACTCAATAAGTCCGTTTAGGGTGTCTTACGTGAGTATGTCACACCATAAGTAGTCCTAATTGAATCAGAAGTCCGGTTATGGTGACTTACGTGAGTATGTCACACAATAAGTCCGTTTAGGGTGTCTTACGTGAGTATGTCACACAATAAGTCCGTTTATGGTGTCGTGACGTGAGTATGTCACACAATCATCCGCTTTATGATGTCATACGTGAGATGTCACTCAATAAGTCCGCTTAGGGTGTCTTACGTGAGTATGTCACACCATAAGTAGTCCTAATTGAATCATAAGTCCGGTTATGGTGTCTTACGTGAGTATGTCACACAATAAGTCCGTTTAGGGTGTCTTACGTGAGTATGTAACACCATACGTAGTCCTAATTGAATCAGAAGTCCGGTTATGGTGTCTTACATGAGTATGTCACACAATAAGTCCGTTTAGGGTGTCTTACGTGAGTATGTCACACCATAAGTCCGTTTAGGGTGTCTTACGTGAGTATGTCACACAATAAGTCCGTTTATGGTGTCATACGTGAGTATGTCACACAATCAGTCCGTTTATGATGTCATACGTGAGATGACACTCAATAAGTCCGTTTAGGGTGTCTTACGTTAGTATGTCACACCATAAGTAGTCCTAATTGAATCAGAAGTCCGGTTATGGTGTCTTACGTGAGTATGTCACACAATAAATCCGTTTAGGGTGTCTTACGTGAGTATGTCACACCATAAGTAGTCCTAATTGAATCAGAAGTCCGGTTATGGTGTCTTACGTGAGTATGTCACACAATAAGTCCTTTTATGGTGTCATACGTGAGTATGTCACTCAATAAGTCCGTTTATGATGTCATACGTGAGATGTCACTCAATATGTCCGTTTAGGGTGTCTTACGTGAGTATGTCACACAATAAGTCCGTTTAGGGTGTCTTACGTGAGTATGTCACACCACAAGTAGTCCTAATTGAATCAGAAGTCCGGTTATGGTGTCTTACGTGAGTATGTCACACAATAAGTCCGTTTAGGGTGTCTTACGTGAGTATGTCACACCATAAGTAGTCCTAATTGAATCAGAAGTCCGGTTATGGTGTCTTACGTGAGTATGTCACACAATTTAGGGTGTCTTACGTGAGTATGTCACACCATAAGTAGTCCTAATTGAATCAGAAGTCCGTTTAGGGTGTCTTACGCGAGTATGTCACACAATAAGTCCGTTTATGATGTCTTACGTGTGTGAGTCCGGTTATGGTGTCTTACGTGAGTATGTCACACCATAAGTAGTCCTAATTGAATCATAAGTCCGTTTAAGGTGTCTTACGTGGGTATGTCACACAATAAGTCCGTTTATGGTGTCAAACGTGAGTATGTCACTCAATAAGTCCGTTTAGGGTGTCTTATGTGAGTATGTCACTCAATAAGTCCGTTTAGGATGTCTTACGTGAGTATGTCACACAATAAGTCCGTTTAATTTTGTTTTAATTATTATTATTAATTTTTATTTAGTTGTAAGAAGATGTATTAACTATTTTTTTAACAATCAAATGATGTAACTAGAATAAATAAATAAATATAATCAAATGATGTAACTAGAATAAATATTATTTGGATTATTTTGATTTTTTTTTAATTATGTGATCGGAACCCTACTCTCCCCCTCCATCATCATCAATTCCCGCCCTTAAGCTGCTCCCCTCTCAATTGTTGCAACCAAAATTTTTGCTTTCCCGCTAAGAATCGCCCAAAATTTAGAAATTTTCAAATTCCCCTATTTGATTTGATTCGAATTCTTCACCCACAACTAACCCCTCTAACCAACCCAAGTACACCCCCGCCTCTTTCATTGATGTGTTTCCCTCTTTTGATCTTCCCACCATTCAACCTTCAAAATCTCCATTAAAGAAACCAACTAGAACTAATTTTGGTGAGTTACTCTGCTTTTTTGTTTTAGCTTTTTTTCTAGTGGCTTTCCGATGTACCTCTTTTGTTTTTCCAGAATGTTGTTACATTTTTTTTGAATTTGAGCTAATTTCTAACATATTTTTGTGTGCATTAACAGAGCATCAATGCCTTAACAGAGCTAATTTTGGTGAGTTACTCTGCTCTTTTGTTTTAGCTTTTCTTCTAGGGGTTTTCTGATGTACCTCTTTTGTTTTTCCAGAATGTTGTTACATTTTTTTGAATTTGAGTTAATTTCTAACATATTTTTGTGTGAATTAACAGAGCATCAATGCCTTAACAGAGCTAATTTTGGTGAGTTACTCTGCTCTTTTGTTTTAGCTTTTTTTCCAAGGGCTTTCCGAGGCAACTCTTTTGTTTTTCCAGAAATTTGGTTACTTTTTTGTGAATTTAAGCTAATTTCTAACATATTGGGGTGAATTTACCTAGACATCAATTACTTAACAGAGCTAATTTTGGTGAGTTACTATGCTCTTATGAATAATGTTTTTTCTGAAACAAAGAACCAGTCAAATTCACTCATAGATTGCACTCTTGTGAATCGGGAGTACTTGTTAGGGGCGTTTAGTTATTTATTTGAGATATGGACACACCATTTAATACTCTATTATGTATAATTCTTTTCATAGTGCCTGCAATCTCCGAAACGAACCTGAAGCAAAATATGAAGGGTACTTCTCCGATTTCCAGTTCTTCTAGCAATGTAAATGAATCAGGACATTTCATGAGCGTACATTGTTATGCAAATGTATGCCTCTGCAAAATTGGTGACTTCAGAAATGATGCTAACCTGTGTGAGACTGTTTCACGGTTGTCCTTATTGGCCGGTATGACTAATTATTTTAGTTATACTTTCCATTTACTTTCAAGGGATAATGTGTCTCAGTATAATAATTGGAATTTCTTATTTTGCAGGATGATGAAGTCAAATGTGACTATTTCATATGGCAGGACAAGGTGTCTGCATCTACTGGGCCATATGGCAGAGTGTCTTCATCTACTAGGCCATATGGCAAGGTGTCTTCATCTACTGGGCCACATGAAGATGTTACCTCTGTGAACTTGATTAAGAAAACAGATAAACTTGAATGCACAATCGGTGTCCTTCAAAATGATATTGAAATGATAAAGTGCATGCGAGACAATGATGCAAAAAAAATTGAACAAGTTGAGATCAACGTCACTGAGTTATTGAGAGGTCGCAATTCAGATTCCATGGTTCAAATGTTACTCCATGATAGAGAAAGGATTGCTCGCCTGGAGACACTACTTGAGAAGACCAGGGGTAGGAACAATTCATCTCAAAAGAAACTTGTATTATTGACTATTACTTGTCTAACCTTTTATTTCGTATTTCATCTTACTAAATAAAAACTTAAGTTCTTGGTATTATTCAGATTTACGTATATATATTTACATACATTTCATTTGGTTTTCTTATCTAATGGTTATTTGTTTTGAATGGTAATCACATTAAACAAAAAGGAGAACAACCAACACATCAATGTTTTCCTGGGGCTACACAAGCTTGAACTTGTTTTCAGGGCCGACACAAGTTTAAACATGTTTCTAGAGTAAATGTTTTACGACACCCTTAATGGACGCAAAACACCACATTCGTGACACTCGAACAACTTCCTTTCATATTAAACAAATGAGAACAACCAACACATCAATTTGCCATCATTCAAAATTCAACATCATCTACATCTTCCAGATTTAAACATCAACCAATCAACCAAAGAAGAACAACCAACACATAGAATTTGCTATTATTCAAAATACAATAACAAACAAACACATCAACACATCACTTTCCATTATTCAAAATACAACACAAGTTTCGTCTTCGAATCTTACACATCAACCAATCATCCTCAATGTTTAAACAAACCACAATATGTAAACATCTCATCCTCTTCATCAACATTAATACTTAAATGTACCACAATATGTATCCCATCGCCTTCCCATGTAACATTGTCAAAGAAAAAAGGTAACAAGCTTAATGCAATGTAACATGATTGAATATAAAAAGAACTCTAAATATTAATACATACAATACCTTATCATGGCAAAGTAGAGTGTCATTGGTGAGCATTTCTCCACCAATCAAACTCTTACAAGTGGAAGCGTAATGACCATTGACACCGCATTTTCCACAAACATACTTCGCCTTTTCGTCCCCCGGGCGTTTCCTCTCTTTTGATGGCCGTCCACTTTGTCTCTTTGGCACCTTCGGTTGCAAAACCACATCGTTAAGCACATCATCGGGATACACACATTCATCTTCATTTTGAAGTGGATACACACATTTGAATAACCTAGCCTCCAACAATTGACGCTTATAATACCAGTGCAATACTTGGAGGCTTGCTTCCATGTATACTTCAACACAAGAAATGCATGCTCGCATGGATACATATCCATCTCGAATTTTTACATGTACACATCTTCAAATCCAACTCAACGATGTAAGAAATAACAAAGATCCTTGTCACGAACATCATACTTATCTCGAGGAAAGTGTATTAATCGAAAATCGTTTTGACTCAAGCTTTTGTTCTCTTCGATTTCAATTTTGGGAGTAAGAGCATCTTGGCAATTTGTAGATGATTCATTTCTTTTAGCAAACCAATCTCGTAACATCTCCCGGATATGTTCAATCAACCCAACAATTGAAAATTCTCGTGCACGCTTTAGCCTAGCATTCACAGACTCGGCATGGTTTGGTCATTATGTTGTAACGAAATCCTCAAATTTAGCTCTAGCCCACATAGGGAATTCTCGCTTTTTCAAATATTTGTCACCTTTCGGACATTTACTACATAAAGTTTCAAATGCAACTTGAATTCGCTCAGATAGCCTCTGCAGCTTTCTCGAAAGAGCTTTCCCACACCACGTCTGGATATTTCATCCTCAAAATTCTTTTGCATGTGATACATGCAATGCCCATGGTGAGCATTCTTAAACACCGCCTTGAAAGATGTTTTAATACTATCGGCACGATCGTAAAGTATCGCAAGATCATTCGTGTCCCCAATGATGGGTTTTAGCTTATCAAAAACCATGTCCAAGACTCTATACTTTCGTAAGCAACAACACCCCAAGCAAGTGGAAATATTTGATGATTTGCATCTTGACATGTTGCCACAAGTAAGGTCCCTTTATAACTCGCTTTTAAATGCGTGCCGTCCACGTAAATGACTTTCCACATCGCCAAATAAAATCCTCAATACTTTAACCAAGTGCCATGAAAAAGTATTTGAAAACATTCTCATCACTTTTTCAATATGATATACAAATTGTCCGGGTTTCTAGCCTTCACTTATAACAATATTTGGGTAATTCTCCCCAACTTTTGTTTGGATTACCCTTATCAATCCTTCGCATAACCCTTAGCCTCAGACGCCTTGCAATAAGTTACATCATATCCAAATTCTTGCCGGAAATCATGCATCAAGTCCTTTGCGCGTTAATACGATTGACATCTTTAAACCTTCCGCAAAGTATGTGCCAATTAGCTTGTGCGTAGCATGTCTATGGTATTTTCGAGGAGCAATAGGTGGGCAGCTATGCTTATTTGCATACATTACCACTACAAATCGCTCAGAAGGTGCTTGAAGTTTGGTGGCTCGTAAACGCCATTTGCATCCGACGGCTTCACATAAAACTGAATAAACGCTTTTGTCGGAAGTTTGCGTTTTGAATTCAAACTTGTACTTCGTAGCCAACTTCACAAGTTTGAATACCAAATTTTTTTGGCATTTAAACGGATTATTCACACGAAAGTCTTCATGTTCGGGAATGCACACTAAAGTATCACATACAGTACGGCTACAACGAAAGTCATCATGTTCAATTCTTTGCACGTTAACCATAGTTGGGGGTGCATTCAAGGGATCAACAATCTCATTTCTCACAACAAAGCCATCAAGATTCTCATTTGACAATTCATCAGCCCCGCTCATGCTAATTCTCTGATATGATTCTTCTAAATAAACGTCTTCACCCAAATTCACCAATAAGGAGTCTTCAAGTTGCTCATTAAAGTCCATGTTGTCACCCCCTGTGTTCAAATGAGAATCTTCGACACATGTCTCTATGCTTTCTATTCTTACATCCAACATCTCTTCCATGGCATTCCCAACAACATCCACATCTATCTCTTCATTAACAGTCTTTTCAACACATGTCTCTATGCTTTCTATTTTTACATCCAACATCTCTTCAATGGCATTCCCAACAACATCCACATCTATCTCTTCATTAAAATTCTTTTCAACACATGTCTCCATGCTTTCTCTTCTTACATCCAACATCTCTTTCATCCCATTTGCCAAAACATCAACATCTGTCTCTTCATCTCTTTCAACACATGTTTCTTGACTTTCCGACACATTTATTACTTCACATGTTTCTTGACTTTCATAAACCTCGGTACACTTTTCCTTTTCCTTCAAACATATTAATAAAGCATCTTGTTTTAAATTACAAACATATATAAACCGATTCACAAGCTTATCGCAATCAAGCACCATCGGTCTAGCTTTACTAATGGGGACCATATATTTCATCTCAAACTCATACTTAGTTGTATCGATTTCCAACTCATTTTTCACCATGTCATACAATTCTTCAAATATAATGTTCTTTTTGACACTCTGAATCGTCGAAACTTATTCATTCACACCCTACATACTTCCAAGACCATGAGACCATTGACGCCTTTTTTCAATCTCCACAGGTAAAATATAAAAATACAAAATTTATCTTCCATCACGCTTCACCGAGATCCTGTTTTTATTCAATATAATAATTACAAACCAATATACACATAGACAAAATCCATAATTCCGTTCAAATAGCCATTAACAAGTTTAAACTTGTGTCACACTATAATCAATATTTTAAGATTAATACAATTACCATTCACTTGGAAATGCAGCTAGATATAACCAAATAGATAGATATATAGATAGATATATATAGATATATATATAGGTAGTCATACCGGGTAATAACTGCACAAATCACCAATTCAACATTTAACCATTTCAATTCAAATCAAATATCCATTTTCAATCAGGGTCGCCCTCATTTTCAATTCAATTCAGAGTTAAACACACGGTTTAAGCTAATCCCGCAGGGTAAGTAAACTAACAAACTCAATTTCCCTAAATTCACATACCGATATGGAATGCCAAGAAACCCTTTCGATTACCACCCAGCTCGGCTCGGACAATGATTGACGGAGAAGAAGAAAAGAGAGGGCTGTTCCGGCGAGGACAATGACTGGACACCGATGGAGAGACACAGCAGAGTTATTCGCTTTGCAAAGAGAGGGGCGGAAGCAGAGTAATTGGCTACTTCTGATTTTGGCGCGTAAATTAGGGTTGGTTAATTTACCCGCCCTAATTTAGGGGGTCGGATTAAGCAAAGTTTAATCAGATTTTTAATTAAGGGTTAATTATATTTTTAGTGTTAAGTAAATCACCCCAAATCAAGAAGGGGGAGGGCATTAATGGCTTTTCACCCAACTTGGAGAGTCCAAGCTTGTTCATGACATGATTTATGTCATAAGCTTATTGTTGCAACAATTTCGGTTGACAAACTTAAATAACTAAAGACCCCTAAAAAAATCATAAATGGGTTACTTTTTAATATTTCAAGGCAAAATATTGTAGTATTGTTTTTTGGGGGTGGCTTATTATATTGCATTGTTTAGTGTGAAAGTGAAAACAATGCATTGAATCTTGTATTGAAATGTGAGAATGACTTATATTTTGGAAAACCAAAAAAAAATTAAAAGGACTTATATTGCGGGATGGAGGGAGTAAGATTTTGGCATGTGTTTGTGTTTCACTGTACAGTTGAAACAAGGCGTCTTCTTTCCTCCCACGCCCCCTCTAGAAGAGAATTTTTATGCACAATTATGATGTTTGGCTATAAACTAACATACATTTTTCGGAACATGTTTACCTATGTAAACATCCGAATGTTGTATGTTATGCATAAACATCAAGATTTCTGTGTGATTTTGGAATCTGTATCTTACATGTTTCCTATGATTCTTGTTCATAATTTTATGCTATGATGTTGATGTTATTCATGAGAATGAGTACTGAGAAAGATTCTTCATCATTTCTACGAGGAAATGTTCTTTTATCACCCAACTCCAACTTTGTGTCCTTCATACTTGATTTTGTTGCCATTAATTTCTTCTGATTTTATTTTTATGCAACTTGCTGTCGCGGACCATTTAAATAACCACACAGTTTCCCAAACTTAGAAGACCAGGATACATGTTTCAATGTAACGGCATGCTGACCTGGTGCAGCTGTCGAATTGAAGTGTTTTTACAAGGAAATGGGGTTTTGGGGTGGGGGTGGGGGTGTGGGTGGGGTGGGGTGGGGTTGGAGGGGGATAACTCCTCTACTCTAGGACCCCTGCATTACTTAGACTAGTACTTCTAGTCTTCTATGTAATTTTTTAATACCTTTGTTTCATACGTTCTCTTATACGAATATACCCCTTGTTAAATTCACATGGTTTGTGCATTCGTGGATCGGATTTGAGGTTGAAATGATATATGATGTTATCCTAGGCAATTCATCATTTTATGTCTAGTAAAAAAGAAACGATTTTGAAGTGTTGGTTGACATAGTCCCGATGTTGCTTGTTCATCATCTTACGATATGATGTGTGTTGACATTGTTATCTCTGCAATCTTTTGGAAGAGATGTTTTCTCTGCATAGGGGATGCCTAATGTATGGTTTTGTAGGTGTTTTCAGCACCTATCTCCGTCTTCATGTCCATCATACTCTGAATTCTGCTATAGTTGGTTGTTGTTAGGTTTTTGTTTCTAAATGCTGGTTGCTATGCCTTTCAACTTCTCCTTTTTTTTTCTTTTAATCCTTTGGGACTGGGCGGTGTCCTATATTTGGTAGTATGAAGGATTTCTTTTCCACTTCATGATTTGTGAGAATCGCAGGATCAGACCTTTTCATCCCGTGTATGTAAAGGGCCCATTTTCCTAATTACCCGGATGTAAACGGAGAACTTAGGCTTGTAGTACCATCTGTTAGGTTTTATGCCCGAAAGACAATTTGTAATTGTTTTATTTAAATAAATGACAGAATTTATTTTATCTTATTTATTCGCATTTATTGCCAATATATATACACTACGTAAAACCCTAAGATATTGATTATGTAATCACAACTCAAATGTATGGGCTATACACACGAGGATTGAGTTTGTGAAATATACTTAAAATTAACTTAGTCCGTAGCGTTTATTAATCGGAGTACGGGTCTCTAGATTAATTTGCTATTAATGCGCCTAAACACTTTACGGTGTGATGATCTTATCCGGACTGGCTTGGTAATAGGAGTACCTAGTGGGGCATTTATATATGATGATAATCATATAGAATTTGACCGATTTGATTTGAGTTCTCGATATAATTCCGTGATCGAGAAGTCTTATCGAATCACAAGATGATCATATATGGATTAATCAAATCCCGAGGTGATCACGCATAACCGCTGTAGACCAGGGGTGGAGTTTGATGTGTTAGTAAGGATCACTTCGCAGAAATGTGGTCCAACACTTCTCGTTGGCTCTATTCGAATGAGTGAGTGGTCCGTGTTATCACAGAATATGGAATCCATTCCTTCCTCGAAGTAGACAGACGATTCTTTATTTGTTAACCCTAGAAAGCGATCGATGGGCCCAGTTATATTATATTGGTTATGAACTAATTGATCACTAGGGGTTAATGATAAATAAGGATAATATGTTTTAGAAGGGTTTGCGGAAATATCCCAATCGAAGTGAGCGATCTGGCATGGAGGATTTATCCGTATGTAATGATTATATCGGTGGACGATTTCACTCATAAATTGAGTGTAAGTTATCTATATTCGATAGAGTTCAATTTCGGGTTTATGGTGGTGTAATCCCGAATTAATAGGTTGGATATAATTATTCAATCTGATTTAATAATTTTATCTAATTTATCAGAAATTTACTCGAATATGGGTCCCACTGGCCCCGACGCGGCTCCTAATATAAAGATATAGGTTTCTCGTCGTTGCACTCAATTATAATTAAATAGTGGATTGACTATTTAATTTGATATGCGATTAATTGTTTAGTTGACTAAATAATTAAATACACGGAAAAGACATTTTTCGTTGATTTCACCCGAATTTGGTGTGTTGACCAATTTTGACCCAATTGGTCAAAAAGAATAAAAAGGTGCGTGACCTTGATTTGATTAAAAAGGGGCGCATGGTTTTATTGTTTAATTATTAAGGAATTTGTTTTCTTGATAATTATTTGACATGCGATTAAATTATTTATGTGTTAAATAATTTAAGGAAAAGAATATCTTTTATATATCCTTATTTATTTTGGAATATCTTAGATATATCTTTTTAATAAAAGGATTATTATAATTGATTTTGTATTAATTATTAATCCTTGGAGGCTAAGTTTCACTCTCCTATATAAAGAGAGCCTCTCAAGCCTTTGAAGATGATCACATACACGCCATTATCATAAGGAAAAGGCTTAGAATTTTCGCCGCTTTTCTTTGGGTTTAGAGTTGGAATAATCTTCGGATTATTCCGATAGCATATCAAGCGAGGTCCGCGGCGGGAAACACCATCCACTTGGTGTTGCTTTGGAGACACGCGTTGGAAGACGGTGGTCGCTCAATCACGTGTTCAAGGAGCCTTTGATCTTGGAGTTAAGCACCATAAAAAGGTAGGCTCCTAAACCCCTTGTAGAATTAGATCTTTAACTATGTTCTTTGTTTCGCTTAGATCTAGATCTTATGCCTTCCGCTGCGTAATCGGGTCAATCCATGATTGATCCGACGATATTACATCTAACACCATCAACTATTCATTATACTACATTGTCATTTCTTCCAACTCCAGCCATTTTGTATTTACTCATACTTGTTTAAGCGCCGATTAAGCGTAATCGTCAAACCCACGCTTTAAAATTGGTGTTAAGCGTCCAGAATGAGAAAGCGTGCGCTTTTTCGTAAGGTGTTACAAAACAAAACAAAACAATCCAAGCAAAACAAAACAATCAAGAATGTTTTACTTGAATCAACCAAGTGTTGAATCCAAGCCAAGCTTAGAAAGAACACTTGAGGTCAGGATTCAAGTATAACACTAAAGCTATACTATAAATCTCTACAAACAAGATACAAAAGATTACCCCACCGGGCCTACAAATTCGAATGGCAAAGAGAAGTGCAGCACGGAGCCCTCCAAGCACAAATCCTTCAAAGACTTACTCAACACACAAAGTCAGGTGTGTTGAACCACCAAGCTCCTTCCTTGACTTGATGAACTCCAAACAGTAATGCAGAAAAGTAAAGCACTCTCTTCCTCACTTATACAAGTTTAACACTCAAGTGTAAGAGTACAATCACTATTCTCACCACATGTTTGATGCCTCACAACTGACACTCAGAAATCACTCAAACACTCACTAACAACTCTTAATCTACTCTTCAAAACTTCTGGCAACAGACTTCTCCTTGAAGCTTTGACTTGCGCTAGACTTGAACTTTGAGAGATATAAGTTGAGTATGAGGAGATTATTTTTGACCAAATGACTTTCGTGCCTTTTTTTTCTTCTTGCTCTTGGAACGCAACTAGGTAGGCATATATATACTGCACACTTCACAAAGGAGTTAGTAGATTTCAAGAGATAAAATAATTTAGATTGACAAGTCAGCATAAAGACAAAACCAACGGCTAGACAGAGTGAAGAGGAGTAGTCAAAAAAATACAAAAAACTACACAGTTTGCAATATTACAGATCTTTTTACTTATTACTTTGTGCAGTGTGTGATCAGGACATAAAAACACAGCCAAAGAAAAAGGCATTTGGTGCTGTGTGTGAAGGAGGACCAGACTTAACTCATACTATAATATAAAAATAACTTTTTTTAAAAGAAATTCAGATCATGACAATAGACAAGAGGAAAGCTTTAATTTAGCAAACATGCAGCCAAAAGTTAAACCTTTATACGAAAAGAAACATTATAATGGAAAGTGTATTGGATTTTTTTTATGCGTGTGTTTTTTATACAAAAAGAATGTTCTTTATGAAAAGGTTTTGAAAATGTGTTGTATTCACTAATTTATAATTTATTTTTGTCTTTCTCTCTAATTTCCCCTTAAAAATTCCACTATATTAATCCACTATATAAAAATTCCACTGATTAGCCATTCATTTTGAATTTCGAAATTCGAAAACCGTCATCATTATGGAGAGGCAATCAATGCCCACATAAGTGTGCTGGCAGTTACCGAGGAAACTGATATGAGGCCACGATCTGACGCTTCAACTGCCCCACTACCCACGTCTGACTGCTCGCCGCCCACAAAACCATGGCTTCCTCAGAGATACATCGCCCGAACAAAAATCCACTTGGTGAGCGTCTGCCTTATAGCGCGGTCCTAAGTAACAAGTCGGACAAAAAGACAAGGTCGCCAAAGACCAAAACCACTTGGTGAGCGTCTGCTTTATAGCGCGGTCTTAAGTAACAAGTCGGACAAAACGACAAGGTTGCCAAAGACCGGCTATAGAAAGCTCAAACAAGAACTGTGGACACTCCGTGGACATGCTTTACTCCATGCCTGACATTTTTTGAAAGACACGGAGTGGGGGGCCATTGATATGTCTAAATAGTGCCGCCACATATGAGTCTCCAGACAAAGCCTATCTAGCCACCAGGTTGGAAGAGGTCCGCAGCCATAGCGTCCGCGACGTCGAACTGATGTCGCCGAACCAGGTCCCCGCCAAGAGCTTTCAAACCTTTAAGGTCACTAGAAGCTCAAGGGGCCGATCCATGACCCTATGAAAGGTCTGTCATAGACCGCACAAGCCCTTGGGGGAATAAGGAAGCGGCCTGGAGACAAGATAGAGCTCGCGTCTCTGTGAATGGCGGCCTGATTTCCCATAAGATCATACGACGCGGCTACATTGTGTTTATTTGTCTCTAGCTTGAACCCTAATCTTCCCTCTCCTCCTATAAAAGGAGGCACTGTGTAACTGAGAATAAGACATGCTACCTGCAAAGAAAACTAAACTCTGTCAAAATATCTTCTCTGTCAAGCATTCATATACACCACCGTATCACCGCCGTGCACCACCGGCCCTCATCACTTAAAATACATCAAATAAGCCAGATATCCATTACATATACCACCGCTAGACAACCGTGATAATTACTACGTTATCAGTTTTCAGATCAGAGTAGAGCAACGGAATTTTCGTGAAGAGGCTTCGTTTCAACACAAGAAAGCTGGAACCTTGTTAAGATATTATTTTCGAGCCCTAGTTATGTTCTTGACTGAGTTTGAAGGATTCAAACTCATGAATTCGTAGTCTTATATGTTTAGAAACGTGTGATCGAATCTAAACTGGTTTTGGATTGATCACATAGGTTTTCTGTGAGAAGAAGGGTCGTTTTACTGCTGTTTCTGGGAGTTTGAAGATTGGATTGCTTGCTATCAAGTAAGAGAATCTTCCTACGAGTTACTTACGGTTTATTAGGGTTTATGTTATGGTTTGATATGATTTTTATGCTAGAAATCATACGTGCATGTTGTTTAAGAATCCAGAGCTGTAATGATATATAAAAGATATGTTTTTCTGCTAATCTCCTGAGTATATTGATGTTCAACATGTTTGGATATGAGTAGGGATTGTTTAAGGGTAGAAAAACTAAGTTTTGAGGTTTTCTACGCTTGGTGGGGACGCACCAATGCCAGTGCGGGCGCACTAGAAGAGCAGGAAGTCCGTTTTTACATTCAGAGTCTCGGTGCGGACACACTGGAGCCAGTGCGGGTGCACTAGGTAGTCAGAAAGGTTGTTTTTACATTCAGAGGCTTGATGCGGACGCACTGGCTCAGCAGAGAGTTTCGATGAGCTTCAGGACGCTCAGTGCAGGCGCAGTGGCCCTATTTTTTATGAATAACTTATTTAAACCATGAATCTAGTCTTGAATGTTGTTCTTTGAGATTATAACATTAATTAAACCTAAACAAGACTTGATGAGTTTCTGATGCGTTTAGTTCCGTCACCAAATGTACTCTCAAGGGAGTTGAGACCGCCGGAATGACATGAAGGGCTTGTGTTTTGATGAACTAGAGTTCATCAATGTCTGTGTACTTGATAGGATGTGAAGTATAAATTTGTCTAAGTGAGGAGTAGAGATGATAAGGTGACCATTTCCTTGAAAACACTTAGTTTGCTAGTTAACATTAAATAATAAGAACATACTTGCGTAGTAATAAGCTTAAACGTCATGTCACTTTTGGTAAGACACATGTGAACATCGGCTATGCGACTCGTCCGGATAGGTGGATAACTCTGTGACCTTCTAAAGGCCAAATGACAGGGGGGGCTTCACCGGACCTGTATGCATACCGGGGAAACCCGGGACTAACAGTGCAAGCCACTGTTGGTTGACACCCTCTCGTGGTGGACACACCTCACGTAGTGCCTTTGAGTGCTGACGTAACCACGATAAATTAAGCTAAAAACGTATAGTAATGACATGTTGATGGACATGAGGATAATTTATTTAATTATAAAACTTGCTTATAAACCTATTAATTTGTAGCTTCTACCTCTTATTGAGTACTTCGTACTTACCTCAAATGCATTGTTTTTCTATGTGTTTGGAGGAGAGAAGATGAATATGTAGATCCGGAGTTCGAGGAAAACTTCGATGACGACGTTTGAAGACGCCGAAATTGAAACATTTAATTTTGCATTTTATTATATACTTAGACTTGTCGATCTTTGAAAACCATGTATTTCCTTTATGATATACGTTTGGAGGTTTTTGTACGTTTAGATTTTCGTTTGGTTTTCAATATAATAAATGTTACATTTCTATTTCTAATTTGAGTTTCTATTCTTGGTTGTTTAAAAATAAAATTTTATACCCGAATCTTTTGATTCCGTCTTTACGTAACTCGAAACGACGTAGTAGAAAAACTGACATATAATATGAAATTTATTTTATATCATACGTACCGAACATTCTTTTTCCGGATAAAAATTCGGTGTCCGAAAACGGGACGTTACAAGAGGAATCTCTTTCTCTTCTCATACTCGATCCAAATAGCTACTCATACTCAACCCAAAAAGTATCTTATGCACTCCCCTCTCTTTATTCACTTCTGAATACTTTGCACTCCACCCTCTTGATTTTATTCACTTCTGCATATTATTCACCTTTGAATCCTCTCTTGATTTTATTCACTTGTAATGTTATTCACTTCTGTAAGTTGGGAGTACTGCTATTGGCCAAAAATGTGCATATTTTCTCTTTTGATTTTCGTCCTGCGATATGATGTTATTGAAGGATGCAGGTTCTTAGATCTAAACGAGTTAGATCTACGCGCAGCGGATGGATCACGATTTATATATCAAAACACATAATTAAAGGACTTAAACTACTACAAGGGGGTTAAGATCATGTTACCAATAGTAGAAAGAGAAGCCAAGATCTTCTGATGTGTTCTCCAAACGGCGGTTGGTGGACACCCTTCTTGATACACGAACCTCCTCGATATGCAACACCAAGAAAAACTTAGAGTTTTTCTTCTTCTAAAACCCTTGACAAGAAAAAATAATCTTTTCTCTCTTTTATGATGATGGTGGTCGAAATTTGCCAATGCCAAAAGGCTTGAGAGAACTCTCTTTATATAGGAGAGTAAACCTTGTCCTTCAAGGATTAAATAATTAAGAGATAATTATTTCATTAATCCTTTATTCCAAATAAAAGATAAATAAAATGATTATCCCAAACAAATTAGGATAAATCATATTATTATCTAATATTCCATGAATTATCATTTAACAAATAAAAGATAAATCACATGTCAAATAATTATCCAAGAAAACTAATTTCCTCAATTATTCAACATTATTGGCGCCACCTTTAGGGTCGTAAAAGCCCACATAAAATGTCTTTTATGTGTATTATATTATTTAGCTCAACTAAATAATATACATGCATATCAATTAATTAAATTTCACCAAATTAATTAACACCGAGGCCCAAATAACAAGATTATTAGTCCGAATTACGTAAACCACATCGGGGACCATGGACCTATAACCAGTAGCTCCAATAATTAATTATTCATCGAACAGAATAAGTACATTAATTATTAATTCCGGGATTACGCCACCTGTCACGGATTTTATTAACAAAGCAAACAAGTAATAATATTTATAAATCCGGTATTCCCCAAGTGTAGGGATCGTAGTATAGCGATTAATACCGGAGTCGATCTCAGGGAATCGGGGTATCTAGTTCATTACTTCTCCTAAGATTGATGCTATTATTATTAAGACCTAAAATAACAAAACGAAAAGATAAACTGGACAGAGGATTGTCAGTCCAAAGCCAGGAAGGATAAAAGCGAAAACGAAATCTAAACTAAATCTATTCTAACCCTAGTGTGCAATAAAAACTGTAACTTTACTAAGCAATTCTAGCACAAGTGAGTAATCAATAATTTTAAACGACGAACAAGCAATTGATCCACCGATCCTACAACTATCAATTTCGATCTAGATTATCTCGTGATTTCTAACCAAGTTGTGATTCACCTAACCAAGGTATGAACTCCTAATTTCTTAGACAAGTTCTCCTATCAATCTTTTATCTTTCGATCTAAAGATTAATGCTTTCAAATCAAGGTGTGAAATCTCTCAATTTCTAACCTAGAAATCTAACCTAATAACTCTCGTTAATTAGATTCAAGATCTATTCTTATCATGGTGATCTAGAGTTTAACATGATTTTCATCAAAATAAACAATCAACAAGCAACGATCTTTCGATATGAATTGCAATAAACAGTATAAACATGATAAAAGAAACAACTTGAATTAAATACTCACAAGACAATCGAAGAACGAAATCAATAAGTTGGTCGGATGGCTTCACAACGCTTGTTCACAAGGCTTTAGCCTCTAGACATCACTTAATCAACTCGAAAAGCTTGAGAAAAGTACATAAATTTGAAGGTGTTTATCTAGAAATTAAAAGCATAAAAACTGGATGAAAACTAAGGTAAAACGCAGCTGAGCCGCCCCTAGGGTTTAGGGTTCGAATTGTGTGTTCTTAGGGTTGAAAATAACGCGACTATATATAGAAAACTAGGTCGGTTTCAAAGATGGCGGCGGCGGGCCTTGACGCCAGCTTACCGCTGGATCGCTTCCAGACGCTTCGCTTACTCGGCGTCAAACTCTCTGAACCAAAAATCTCATCCTGGACGCCAGTCCAATATTCTGGACGCCACCCAGCCGACGGGACTTGGACAACAGTTTAGCTAGATCCAAATTCGAAATCTTCAACTCTATCTCTTTTCCTCTAGCCAATTCCATCCTTATCTCTTTTTCATCCATTAAATCCGACATTTATCTTCATTTAATCATCTTTTGAACCGCAATTATGCATCTACACGTCATAAAAAACATCGCAAAGTGTAATAATATTCAAATAAACATAAAACCATCAATAAAACTCATAAATTAACCAATTTTGCGAATAACTCGTTAAAAACATCACTTGCTCAATATTTCAATATAAAGCTCGATTTCTATGAAAAACATCCAGATATGGGGGAAATTGACATAAAATATATCCTTATAAAACGTATAAAATCACCCTTAACACCACCATAAACCCGAAACTGAACTCTACCGATTATAGATGTATACTTATACTCAACTCATAGAGTGAATAAGCGTCCATTGATATAATCACTACATACTTTAAGTTCAACACGACAATAAGTAAAACATATCAAAAATTAAACTATAGTTTCAAGTTCACCTTCGTTCGTCTTCGTATTGACTTGCCTCCTATGATCATTAATAAAAAGAATGACAAATATTAATGATAAATATTTAGGTTTACAGTAAGAAATCTTATTTAGATCATAAGATATCAAAAAATAAACAATAGTTTCAAGTTCACCAATAAAATAAAATGCAAATATTAAAGTTTGTTAAATATCAATGTCTTAAGAAATGCCTATCATAATTCAAATTCAAATAATATTTTTTAAACAAACTTATACTTATAGTTATCTCTAACAAGATAAAATTATAATAAAATATTAGTAAATAAAATAATGGAGTTAATAAAATATTAAATTAAATATGAACGGATCTGAAACCAAGGTGAGAGTTTACTCTCCACAAATATAAGTGCTAGTCTATGTACGCAAATGACAAGATGAAACATAGGGCTGAAAAATAACATACTTTACCTCTCGTCTTTTTTTTTTTTTAATAACAACACAAATCAAAACCAAATCTTGATCTTTAAAAGATGTTACACAACAATATCTGCTGCAGTTCTGTCACATGGCGATATATAATTTGCAAAACATTGGGGAGCTTACATGGGTGCGAATTAATCGAAAACCAGAACTTCTCCTGTCCAACTACAAGTGGCAACAGCAGATATAACAGGATGAAAAGCGACATCTATACAGGCTTGATCGTGAGCGTTGATCTTTTGTATAAGTTGGGATGTTTTAGAGTTGTAATAATAAATGCATCCATCTGAAGAACCCGAAGCAACGATATCTCCATCTATGCTGAAATTGCACTTGATAAGGAATCCTAATACACCATGGCTTTGATATCTCTTGTACTTGTCAAGTCTGTAAGGAGATTTTGATGAAAAAATTGCGATATAATTTCCATTTGACTGCGCGATAAAGTAGGGATCCAAAGGATGGTATCTGACACAGGGACAAGTATATGCTTCCACATAAACCTGATTAGATAGTGGGATTTGACGAGAGACGTCCCAAACGATGATCGAATTTTCACTGACGTTGCTTCTTGATTCGTCACTTGAAGAGATTAACTGTCTACCGTCTGAAGAAAATTCTGCATCAAGGATTGGACCAAGATTTCGTGTAAATTCATAGACCATTTTCCCCATTCTAATATCCCACATCTTGAGAAGGCCTTTTGAACCGCCAGAAAGAAAAAGATTGAAGTTTTCGGGATGGAATTTCACAACTCCAACGACCTGGTCTTCCCTAAAAACTTGAATTTCAGTGCCCCTTTCAACATCTACTAACCTTGAAGCGCAATCGTATCCACATGAGAGAACCAATGATCCTTGTTCTGACCACTTCACGTCCTTCACAGCAGCATTGTGAAAGTTCAATACACGTGCTCTTTTCTGATCTCTGTCCCATACATTCCATATGCTGACAGTATAGTCCATAGAAGCCGAAGCAAGAAGATGAGCATGTGTTCTTGACCATACCACAGTGTTGACAGCCTTAGTGTGCCCCTTAAGTGATACAGAAACTGCTTTTGGTATCTGTCCCAAGCGCACATACCCCCTTCCATGCTGCTTCAGTTTTGGAAGGATTTGATATGGTGCATGCAATATGGAACTGTGCCCTTGCACTGGTGTTGGAAGCGAATGTGAGATCGTGTCAGCAGCCACAATTCCAGACGCCAAGGCTGCACGCTCTCGTTTTGATACGTAACGGCCGGGCAACGGAATCTCGTTCGGAGGAGGTGAGCGGTATGAAGCCATGCTTCGAAGTTTCGGAGCGGAAGACTCAGTTTTGACCCGCTTACGTTCGGGTCGGTCTCCATTTTTGTCATCATCGTCTGAAGCTGTCGAGTATGCACTCCACAGAAGATCCATTAGTATGACCTGTTAGTTAGACAGCTGATGATCCATCATAATTGAAGGCCATGTTTTCGAATGAATTTAGATCAATAATCCATTTTATTCTCTGCAAATAATCCATCCAAACCTTCAATTTTTCTTAAGCAAACTCCTTAAAAGCATCAAATGAATCAACTATCAACTTCTTAAACGATCAAACATCTTCTTAGGAACAAAAAATCATACCCAAATAAACAACTAATTAGAACAATGAAAACGAAAAATCAACAAAATAGAATCGATTTCACACCTTGTATCATTTTTATATCAGAATCCTTTATTAGAGTTCTTCCGTCGACTGCAACTTCTATGAAACCCATCAATTTCTGCAGCTATCTCAATCCTTGTATTAAACTCATCAATAATATAAGGATGAGAAGATAAATTCCGGCATCAGTGAAAGAGTTTGCATAAAATAAAAATTGAAGTGATGGATGGACTACTTCGATTGGAATGGGAAAGGGAAATGGAAATGGAAATGGAAATGGGTATGGAGGAGAAGAGTACGAAGAAGACAACACCACAGTTTTTGTTTTTTGCTTTCCTTTTTTTTTTTTTTTTTTTCATATTGGGGTCTGATACGACGCCGTATTATAGCAGACAGGCAAATTAGACGCCATGTTGTGACAGAGGATCCCACCCCTTCTTGACCTTATATTTAAGAGACATGTGGGACCGAGTTAATTATTTAGGGAAACCTGAGATTGTATGTCCCAAAAGTAATCTATTTGATTACTATGCCCCGTATAGAATGTGTTCAAAAATATGCCTACAGCCTTGTTGCTTCACCTATGCGTCGGAGTGTTTTGTTTTGTTTTGTTTTTTTTTTTTCCCTCTTTCGCGTGGAAGTTATTGAGACAACCAAAAGAATTTGCAAAAAAAAAAAATTCATATAGGAGAATGGTCTGCAACTCTATGTATATACCTATATATTTTGCAAACCAAAAAAATAAAATAAATTAATAAAAATATTAAAAATGATAAAATTCATGTATTAATTGACATTATTTTAGTAGATCGAATATAACGAGAAATTATAGATTCAGATTAATGTAGCACCTCTTATTTCATTTTAGGTTGTGTCAGACCTGATATTTTTTTTTAAGTCTCCCATGCAATTATGTAAAAAAGCGTGTAAATTTACATTGGCCCGGTGAAAAATCCCACGTGCCCGTAGAATCCCCCTCACTAATATTTTTTTTCCTTACTTTGCTTCAACAAAATCACACGCACCGTGGGATTTTTAGCGGCGCGCTCTGAATTCGCACTTTTTTTTTACACAATCGCACGGGGACTTAAAAACGCTGCGTTTGATACTTACCTAAAATGAAATGAGAGGTGTTACATTGACTGAATTCATAATTTTTCGAATATAACAAGAGAAAACACATTTAATCATTCCATGCGACGATTGTGTCATTTTTTTATGGTTTTTTAGGAGGATTTTTTTATGTTTTTTGTTTTTACTTTTGTTTTAATGGATTGTTTTGACATTAAAAAAATTTAATGGATTTGTTTGATAGTGGAATTAAAGTCATTAAATATGACAACGGTAATTTTGTCATTTCAGATGTCTTTTGTCATGTTTCACAATTTTCAATTTGCTTTTACTTTTTGACAATTTTTTCACCACTATTGTCTTTAATAACCTTTAGCCCATAAAATAAAATAAACTAGGAAAATAGGATCATGTCATTTATTACATTTATATTGAATAAGTTTTCATCAGGATATGAATCAAAAAAAAAAAAATCCATCAGGATAAAACAAAATTTTCCAAATTTTCGTCTTATTTTTTATGTAAGTCAATAAACAAGTGACTACTCCCTCCGTTCCAATTTATTTATATGCGCGGGGTTACAAAAGACACATATTAAGGAAATGAATTAATGAATTGACTTTTAGGAATAAAATGACTAAAAAACTCTGGTATAATTAATGTAACATTCTTTTTTATCTCACATCTTTGTAAAAATAAGGGTAAAATGAGGAAAAATAAAATAAATGGTGCATTAAAAATATAATCAAATCGAGATAATATAAACAAATAATTTTGACAAATGCCTCAATTATTTCGAAACCGAAGAAGTATTATTTAGGGATGGAGATATTAAGTATTTTCTTATTCTCTTAGTAACTCGCACGCAAAAAACAACAAAAAAAAAAAAAAAAAAAAAAAAAAAAAAAAAAAACAAAACAAAACAAAACACTCTGACGCATATGTGAACAACTGGGCCGTAGGCATATTTTTGAAACATTCTATACGAGGTATAGTAATCAAATAGATTACTTTTAGGCATCTGATCTCAAGTTTCCCATTATTTAAAACACTTAATTAAAATCTAGGATGATTTAGAAGGATCTAGAACTTATTCAACCATAATAGATAGGCTTTTGTATGTTTTTTGAGGAATAAATAGGCTTTTGTAAAACGTTTTAGAATAAATAAAATATAGAAAAAAATGTTTGAATGGCACGAATGATATACCACCATTGACTTGATCTCGAACACATTTATTATCAACTACGATATGCTTCTTAGGATAATGAAATGTCGGGTGATTGTGTAGCGTTAAAAATGTCACGGAGTAATGGAAACCACAATGCTAAGTCCATTAAACGAAAGAGACACTAGTTGAGTCTGTTAGCAACGTAACGATACTCGGTTTTAGTAAATGAACATGCAACAAGTCATTGTTTGCATGACATCCAGAAAATAATATTTTTTTACCCAAAAAGACTGAATATGCACAAGTAGACGAATAATCATCATTGTTTTCACCCTAATCAGCATCATGGGAAACATGTAGCGCGAACGATGAATGTTGATAAACATGAACGTTGTGATCATAATTTCCAATGAGAGAACGGGCTAGCGGCGTTAAAATAGATGGAAAATTAGGGATAAGCGACACAATCTGAAATATTATTAAGCAATGGAGACAACTACATATTTTTTATAGGGAGGCGACAATCGCATAATTTTTATAAATGTAAGAACAAATGACAATGAATCCTTAAAATCAATGAATCTCCTAGTGAATCCCGAAATCGGTGAATTTCGATAGTGAATTTGATGAATGAATCCTAAAATCGGTGAATCCCGACAATGAATTTTGAAAATTAGTGAATTTAACAATGAATTTCGGCGAATTAATTTAAACAATGAATTTCAACACAAGTGAATTTCGATAGTGGATAAATAGTTTTGTCCTTTATGCAAAAGTTTCAAAAGACTGTCCTTCTACTTAATTGATGAAATATTTTTGTCCTTCTCCCTCATTCCCCCTAAAATAGATTCAAATGATGCGAAGCGGGGAATATGCGTGTATTGAGCTATTTTTTTACCGGCCAAAAAAATTAGTATTGTAAGCTTTCAATGATGTTGTGATATTCTATGCGATCGAGAAGGGGATCGCATGATGAGAGAGTGAGACCATAAAGATCGGACGATAATAGAGTGATAATCAAATTAAGCTTATGGCGTGAAATTTAAATTATTACAATTTTCGCTCAGAATCTGACACGCTTTGCGATTTTGTCCTGATTTTTCTCCGACAACAATTTCAGTTTTATAACTGGTCTTTTTTTTTTTGTAAATAGTCCTGAAGGCGCATTTTCCTGCCAAAAAATTGTCATGTCATCCCAAATTGACACGTCATCATTCCACGTCAGCACAAAATGCCATATAAGCATTTTTTTTTTTGCAATGAATAAAATGTTGCAATTGAAGGGATTCAAACCTACAACCTAAGACTAAAAGTCTAAACACTTCTCCATTCGAGCTAGAACCACATATGTAATTTAACGAATCACATATTTTTTTAAAACACATTCAGTATAAAAATATGATAGAAAATCTAATAGTACATACAATTTTATTCTTTTTAAAAAGTATATATAATATTCGTTATACGTGGTGATAAATTTATTGAACGATTATTCTAAGTAATATAGGAGGTTCTTAATTTTTATTTTTATGTATAATATGTATTGTATAATAATGCATGTGACTTAATATATGCTTGTTTATTTATATCAAATTTGTTGATTAAGACGGTTATGACAACGAAAAAAATGCAGCCAGATCATACTATGGTTTCAAAGATTGAAATATCGGAGTACTAGTAGAGATGATAAAAAATAATCATATATGAAGTAGTGGTACTAGTACTAAAATACTTCAATCTTTGAAAACCATATGATCTCTATTGCATTTTTTCCGTTGTCATAACCGTCTTAATCAACAAATTTGATATAAATAAACAAGCATATATTAAGTCACATGCATTATACAATACATATTATACATAAAAAAAATAAAAAATTAAGAACCTTCAATATTACTTAAAATAAACATTTAATAAATTTATCACCACGCGTGTGTGTGTATATATATATATATTAAAAATAAAATTGTTTGTACTATTAGATTTTCTATAATATTTTTATATAGAACATGTCTAAAAAAACATGTTGTTCTTTAAATCACGTATGTGACTGTAGCTCGGATGGAGAAGTGTCTAAAATTTTAGTCTTTGGTCGTAGGTTCGAACCCCTCTCAATTGCAACATTTTATTCTTTGCAAAAAAATGCTTAATTATGTGGCCTTCAGTATTATTTTTGCGAAAAAAAAAACCACTTATAGGACTGAAATTGTCGTATTTTATTCTTTGCAAAAAAATGCTTAATTATGTGGCCTTCAGTATTATTTTTGCAAAAAAAAAAAAAAAAAACCACTTATAGGACTGAAATCGTCGTCGAAGAAAAAACCAGGACCAATGCTTATGTGGCAATTTGTGCTGACGTGGAAGGATGACGTGTTAATTTGGGATGAGATGGCAATTTTTTTGGCCGGAAAATGTGTCTGATCAAGATTTTCCGGCTTTCGACTATTTTACAAAAAAAAAAAAAACCACACTTATAAGATCGATATTGGTCACGAGAAACTTAAATGGCACTAAAATTGCAAAACGCGTCAAGTTACATGACGAAAATTGTAATTTAGATTATGACGTAGCCTTGGTGAGAAGATTCTTCATATAACAAATTCGAGAGAGCAAAAGTTCAAGATTGGTGAAAAGTGGTTTCGTTGCCAGAAAAAATTTAAGTGAGGGGACCAAAGTAGTTTAATGGAAACCGATTGGGAGAAGATCAACAAAATGTTAAAGACGTGTTAATTAGTGTCTATAACAATAAGATCGTCGACGTAGACGAAAATAAAAGGCATTAAAACGTGACATTGTCATAAGAACGAGCATTGATACAGCTCCAAAACTTTTTGGTTGATTACAATTTAATTCATATATACACGGTACTAAGTACTAAAGTATATACGGTACCTACCTAGAATTAGAAAACAAAGCAACCTTGTTAAACGCTTAACTCTTCTTAGAAATCTACTACATCATCAAAAAAACAAAAAAAAAAAAACAAAACAAAAAAAAAAAACAAAACAAAAAAAGAAAACCAAAAAAAAGGAAAATTCTACTACTACGACAGTACATTTTGTTATTATCTAATATTAATCAAGATGTAAGTGTTCATTGTTTATGATCGCTTGACAACTCTTAGGAAAATTCTACTACTACGACAGTACATTTGTTATTATCTAATATTAATCAAGATGTAAAATAATGGGAAAAACTCAATAGCCAAATCTTGAATCCATCATATTAAGATAAGAATGAAAACAACCAAATAATTAAATGAATAATTGTTATGGAAATTATGCGAAATAATATACATCTGCGATTTTATTTATATTAAGAATTTCACACTCGAAAATTTGAGTGGGGCCAAAGTCATCCCACCCTTTAAAAGCGCCGGTCCGTCCTCGTGTCGTGTCATTCATTGAAATACAATCGTTGTGGATGAGTTTGTGCTTCTTAGCCGTATTGAAACTGCCGCGAGTTGATTCAAACATTGGAGAAATTATGGTTTAGACATTAAGTTTTGCCTCTCGTATGATAATGATATTTTGGAAAATGTAGAAGTGTTGATGGCCAGTTGATTTTGTAACGTTCACAAACTTGTGTCGGACAACGTTAATCGAAATGATAAATGATCTGGTTAATTATTTAAATGATCTTTCCTCGTCTGATGCAAAATGGCTTAACGTGAGTTGACAAAGATATATATATCTCACACTTATATGGGGTGATAATTTTTCTACTTTAACTAGGTGGTACATTATATTCTTCTCCTTATAAGACACAAATGACATCCTCAGATTTGTCTAAGACTTGTCCCTATCATAGAATTATAGCAGAAGTCTCAACCGCCTTTCACAGTCATGACACTTGGATTCCGTCGAGATGGTTGGCTATGATACCAATTTGTAATGCCTCAAATCTGTGTTTGGCGTATGAATTGGATCATAATAAATCTCGCTTATTATTTAGGCAAGTCGTTACTCGACGATCTAAAATGATTAACTGTAATTGATAATATATTTATGTCTCACATTTATATTTGAGGTGAGAATCTTTCTATTTTAATTATGTGAACATTGAATATCTGGCGATGTATATTTCTTATCTTTGTACGATATGTATAGTTTTCTCATTATTTAATGAACGTATAAGAATAAAAATTGAGAATTTTCATTAAATCACATGTGAGGTGATTTTTTTTTTTTTGTTGTTACACAACGAGGCCAAAGTGAGAGAGTTGGATGTTGAGTGTGAAGAAACTTAAAAAAGAAGTCACAGAATTTTTTGTGTTTCGGCAGTTTTCTCTTTGGACAAGCTTGGTTGTAATAAAAATTTATATTTATATTTATGTTTTATCTTGACAGCAGTTGTATTCACTTGAGTTTATTAATGAAAGATCTTTAAGTATTAGTTTTTCGAGTTTTTTCTTCCACGCTTTCAAATATGTCATGAGATTTACGATAAATGTCACGCGTCAAACATTATTTTTCGATTAAAAGCTCGATATCCGCATGTCGAGGCGTTCTGGCTCTGCTTTCTTAAAAATAGACTACCCTAAAGATAGTGTAGGATGGATTTACCTTGGGTTGGATCGAAAATGTAATCTCTCATTCTTCTGGTACTTTCACACCAAACTCAATCAATGTTTAAAATTTTAATTTTGAAAGTTTTAATGGTGAGATTGGAATTTTTTTTTTTTTTTTTCTTTCTTGTTTTTTTTTGTGAAAAAGAGATTGGGCCATAAAAAATCCATTAATAACCATACAATCGGTTATTCTATGAAATCAAGTTTGTAAAATTGCTCTTTTCTATAAAAATAAAAAAATTAAAAATTAAAAAAAAAACCCATTCCATACGCAGTGATTTTATGGTGATTAGGCCAAAGAATTGAACCACCATGCCATTAATTTAAAATAACATGATTGGTGGTAGATTTTTAAATATAAGAGACCACAAAAATCCCTTTACATTCTATTCGTTTGGATCACCAAATAGGATTTGGTCAGAAACCATAATAAAATTTGTGGTCCAGTATGATATGGGTGTCACATTTTCTTATGTAGGGGTGACTTAGTAACTTTCTGTAGACGAAAATTATTAGGGCGCCATAAGGCGGGAAAACCTAGACTTGGAGAAACCTGCGTGCTGTGTGAAATAACTTTTGAAAAGAACGGCGGCGGCGGAGGAGTGAGAGAAAGGGAAAGAAAACGGAGGCGTCGCCACCAGCGCATTGGCGGGGGATAGATAGAAGAGCTTCAGGAAATCAATTATTGTAACGCCCCGCTCCCGGATACCGAGCCCTTATCCGGAAGAGAAATGTTCGGTGCGTATAGCATTAAATAAAGCTAATATTATACGCAAGCCTCTATGTCGTCGTATTAAATAAAAGTAAACGAAAGCTAAAAAGACTCGGGTAAAAAACATAAATGCTACTAAGAATGGAAATTAACCGTACTAAAGATAGATAGTTAAATTACAACGACGAAAAACCCAAAGACTTATACAATACGATGCTTTAAAAGTACAAACATAACTTACAAAAGTCTAGGAGTAAAAGAACAACAAGTCTAGTACAACCCTTACAAAAAAGAAAATAAACTAAAAGCATCTTCAAGGCAGCAACGTCATCAAGCCGTCAACTACTCTTGGTCAACATGTTCGTCTTCTCACCCCGCAATGCATACAAAAGAAATGCAAATGAGGTAAGTACAAAGTACTTAGTAAAAGTGAGAAGATAACGAATAACTAAGTTATACAACGAAAGGTTATTATTATGATTATTAAATTATCTTTATGTGACCGACTCAATCTAGGGTTCACTTTATGTCCATTAACATGTCATGACTATACGTTTCTATCTTAGCTTATCTGTATTACATCAGCATTCAAGGGCACTACGCATGGTGCTACTCACCACGAAATAATCGGGGTGCAACATATTGGTGGATCACACCAATAACCATGGAAGTCTAGTCCGTAGACTCGATATAGCATACACGTTCGGCGTAAGTCCCTCCATACGTAGGGTCTCGGACATACGGGGTGGTGTTCCTCCGTCGTAGGGTCCAAAGACTTACAGAGTTATTCACTTTCAAAACGCACACACATCGCGATATAGACTTGTGCCTTACCAAGAATGGATTGATGTTTAATCTTATTACTATGTAATTATTAATGGTTATAACTAGTCACCTAAGTGTTTTCAAGTAAGCTCCCTCACCCATACTTCTCTCTATCTTAGACCACTAGACACGGACAAGGCCTAGCAATTACACGCATATTGATGAACTCTAATTCATGAAAGCACAAGCCCTTTCATGCTCTTCCGACGGATCCGAACTTCAACTCCTTTAAGAGTACATTCGGTGCCGAAACTACACGGATCGGAAACTCAATCGAAGCTTGTTAAGGTTTAATTAATAGTGTTATTTGTTTATAAGGGACGCGTTATGAGACTTAATTAGGCATTCGGGACATAGATAAAAGACCATCTTTTATAAGGACAAAATTATTGTGTAGTGTCCAAAATACCCTGTTTTAAAAAACATGTTTATCGCTGAATCTCAATTCCCTCTCCTTAATTCTGTTGGAACCTGACGTGTCCCTACTGGGTGTTCAGTCTAACCGGCAGTGTACCGGGTCAACTGTAGCCTAGTTGGTGAGTCAAGGTCGTATCCACGAGGATTGTGAGGTTGAACACCGAAAAGCTATTATTATCCTGATCTAAGTCGCAATAATACAAGAAGGTAATTGTATCTAAAAATCTACTACTACAAAGGATGATTGTTAAGGGTGAAAATCTATGTTTTATTATGATATATTTTGCGGTATTTTCCCTCTTAATTGGATTGATTGCATAATAAATGGCCCTTATATGGAAATATTGGGCATACTAGGTTTTTAAGGACTTAATCGCAATATTGAATAAATTATGTGTTTTCATCGTGAATTATAATTAATTGAACTTTATTACAGTTTTGCGATGTTTTCCATGTGTTATAGGTATGTTCATTGTGCTCAAATGATGATCAAAAAGGGTTAAAATTCGAGCTATAAAGATTTAAGAAGAGATAATGATGAAGTGAATTGAAGAAAAGAGATAAAGATGCAAAAATCGCATTCAAGTCGTGATGAGCGTTCGTCCATGCAAATCCCATATCGAGCGAACGTCCGGAAATTTAGACGGGCGTCCATGGAAGCAATCTTGATACTGAGAGAGTTTGAACGGAGTTAGAAACGGCGTCTGGAGGGAGTTCAAGAATATCAAGCGAGCGTCCCACTCAAGTGGACGAAAGTCCGAATGCCGACTTAGTGAAGCCGCCTCAAATCTCTATAAATACTTGCCTATTTTCACACATTGATATACTTAATTTTGACAATCTTGAACCCTAAAACCACAGGGGCGGCTTTGGGCTGCGATTTTACACTTTTATTTCGAGTTTTATGCAACTTTAAATTCGATCAAAGTAGGCTAGTTCTATGTTATTTTTCTGTTTTTACGGGTTGTTTGAGGATGCTCGAGAGGCTAGAACCTCCTTCAAACGAGAATTGTGAAGCCACAAAGATTGAATTGATCTCTTTATTTCGACTTTTCTTGTGAGTATTTACTACGGTTGTTTCTTATCTATGCATATTCTTGTTTTAACGCAATTATATTGGAAGATATGTTGTGTGCTTGATATGTTATTGTTTGATGGAAATCTTGAATAGCATAGATCACCATAGATAAGAATAGTTCATTAGATTTACATTAATGGAAGTTAGTAAGTCTAAAAACTAGATCGTTAACGTAAAAGTTGACACCTTTGATCTTTTTAACGTGTTAATTTAGTATTGGAAGATACTAGGTTAATAGATGGATTGCCCAAGGAATTAGGAGTTCATGTTTAGGTAAGGTGAATCACAACCTAAGTAAATACCACGTAAAATCGAGATAATAGATCAATGCATGTTGATAGGTGGATCAATCCTCGTTTGTCTTTTATAAAACTTGATTTACAATCCTCATAGCTTAGTTTAGATTAGTTAATCTATTTTTCCTGCACTTTTAGTTTATTTTAGTTTTTATCGCTTTCAATCTTGCCTAGCATTGGAGCAATCCTCAATCTGAGTTACTTTTTCTGCATATTCGTTTAGGTTAGATTAGTGACATAGTTAGTTTAAAGCAAAAACTAGGATTCACATTAAATCGATTCCCGTAGGATCGACCCGGCATTAGCCTCTACACTACGATCCTTATACTTGAGGTTAACCGGTTTATAAATATTATTACTTGTTTATTCGCATTAGATAAATCCGGGACAAGTTTTTGGCGCCGTTGCCGGGAACCGGACGGTTTGCCTAGTTTTGTTTTTCCGTGTTAGTTCGATTTTGTTTTCTATTTTCTGCGTTTTAATCCTGTTTTTAGGTCGATTTCTGTGAGGATTAACCTTTTAGTAGTTAGGATATTAGTGTTTTGGATTAGGGTTAAAGTTTCGTTTTGTGATTAGTTCTTTTCCACGATTTTC